>OZ014559.1:12567587-12637021 GCA_963966155.1 Clivina fossor | reverse complement strand
GTAGCTAGAAACTTGTCAAGGGGGGTGGTTAATAATATTAATCAATAAAAATAATCTTGTCAAAAACAGACATAATCTTGTGAAAAACAGACATAATGATGTGAAAAACAGACATAATCTTGTGAAAAACTTCATAATCTTGTAAAAAAACAGTTATAACTTTGTAAAAAAACAGTCATAACCTTGTGAAAAACAGACATAATCTTGTGAAAAAACAGACATAACCTTGTAAAAAACAGTTATAATCTTGTAAAAAACATACATAATCTTGTGAAAAACAGACATAATCTTGTGAAAAAAAGACATAATCTTGTCAAAAACTTCATAATCTTGTAAAAAAACAGTCATAACCTTGTGAAAAACAGACATAATCTTGTGAAAAACAGACACAACCTTGTAAAAAACAGTCATAATCTTGAGAAAAACATACATAATCTTGTGAAAAACAGACATAATCTTGTGAAAAACTTCATAATCTTGTAAAAAACAGTCATAACCTTGTAAAAAACAGTCATAACCTTGTGAAAAACAGACATAATCTTGTGAAAAACAGACATAACCTTGTTCTGGAGGGGGGGGAGGTTTTAACCCCCCTAACACCCCCCTGGCTACGCCACTGGTAGTTGGAGTTAGTAGAGTATATTCTATCTCGTTATTGGCATTATATATACATTTTTAAATTGAGAAAAACGAATCTTTAAACTTGTCTTTTCTTATTCTAAATTGTTTAAATTATGCTTATAATGAGATAGTAACATAGATAAAACATAGATACTAAAATGAAATTTGAGTGTACAATGCGAGATGACAAGGTAAAGATGACCAGCCCATTATCATAGCGAGCAATGAACGGGGATGTCATATTATAATATGACCCACATAGTGTCCATCGGTGGTACGCACCCTACACACCGTCATTAGTACCAATTAGGGTCAGTTGATAAGGAAGGCGCGTTAATGTGATACCATATATACATTTCCCCAATGCCTATATGGGTACAAACACGCGTAAATTGTCCGATATAATATTAAAGATTTAAACGATGATTTAGTTTCGGATATAATATGTGTGGGTGTAAGGATTATCTTTTTGCGGTTAAGGTTGTGGTGTTTGGCTGAATTAAATGGATTATAATAATTTAATTTTTTTTTTGTTGTTTTAATTTTTGGTTTTAAGGTTTTATGGTAAATAAATTTCTATTAACTAAAATTATGAAAATAATTGTATAAAAATTACTCTACAATATTAAATAAAGAAAGTAAAACGTAATAATTTATAAGTAGGTATATTATTTAACAAACGCATAATGATAAATGTTACTTTTATAAGGAAAAAAAAACAATTCTGTGATCATCATATAATCGTCAGTCACCACAATGTATTTAAACAATAGTATATTATGTTACGAAGAGCAAAAAGTGATCTTTGGTGAATTTAGATACTTGCAGCCGAGGCTAAGCAATTTGGGCGAAACATAAAGTGCATTCTGCTCCGGGTAAGGATGTATTATTTTTTCTTTAAACTTTTAAACAAACTAAAAATACATACCAAGTAACCTAACCCTTACTAGTGGTTGTAAAATAGAAGGTATATATATATATATATATATATATATATATTTATATATTTTATATAATGTGAGAGAATTAATGTTTCTTTGTAGTTTACAGAGAGAATAACAGACAGACTTACATTACATTAAAATTAGTTGATTTATTTTACAAAGAACCCAAATGTATGCATATTTGTAAAAATCTTAAAAATATAAAATTATTATGATTACAAAAGTTATACTTTATATACTATATACTTTATATTCAAATATGTACCTATATAAAATATAATAATATAGTCAATATATAAACAAAAAAATTCAATATAAATTTTATTTATAAATTATTTGTTGTATTTGTCAATATATATAGTCAAAAATCTTTATTATTCATATATTTTGTTGGCTAATTTTTCATTTATCAAAAACTAACATTTTAATCACAGTAACACCAAGTTCTTGACAGAAACAAACAACATCTCCATCTCCACCATTCAACATACAAAACTTAAACAATAAATGTTAAAATCCATGTTAGCAGCATGTTAAAATAGCGCAACCGCCCCTCGGTCCGTCTTTATATATATCTTTCAGTTTCACTTAATGTTTCACCGCTTCTCCGAGCCATAAAAACAGAATCGGCAGCAACTACCCGCTCTTACTTAAAACTCTAGCGCGTCTGCGCACACTGCTTCGAAAAGATGCTCTCTCGTATCCATTCCGGTTGGCCATTTACACTTTGAAATAGTCTCAGCGGCGGTAAGATTTATCTAGCGACGGCTTTAATACAACTAGATTACCATATTTCCGCCATAATGTAGACGCACACATACAGTACAACGGAGCCGGGCACGGCACGGCAAATTATGGAGCTTTCGTCCGCGCGCAAGCGGCGAAATTTTGCTGCTAGTGCCACGGCCGTTTGGGGATACGGTAAGTTACGGTATGGTGCGTAAGACGTACAATGGATTCGCGGTTGTTTTATCGACAGGCCCGTCTAACTTACTACGAGAATTTTCATTAAATCGTTGCAGATATATTTATTTTGTCGGTTGTGTGTTTTTTTTTTTAAATTACACACTAAATATTTTAAAATGTGTATATAAGTTACTTTATTTTAATAGTTCTCTATTTAAAAATATATTTACTGTTTTTTAATACTCAAATTGTAGTACTGCATTGTAAAAAAATTAATAATGAAATCTTAATATTTAATTACTAGTAATCAGTAATGTAGTACAGAAAAAATATGATTTATTTTATAATAGTTAAAAATATTAAAAAGATATGTTGATTTACTGTGGTGAAACTTTATAAATATTATAATATAGCAAATTATGAAAAATAGCTAATATTCTAATCAAAAGTACTCAACGTATCCTTAGAACATTGGTTAGGATTTTTGTATTATTTATAATTTGATACAGATGACGGAAGCTTAGCTTCTAAAATACATTTATTTAAGGTTATTATTATTTTTTTTTTGTTTAAGAAATGTATTGTAAATATATTCTTTATCGTTTCTATCAAACATCGCTAGCTGAAATTTGGTCAATTTTTTTTCAAAATGCCACATTGATAAGTTAGTTAATCATATTGTTAGCAGTATGTTATAAAGTAGATTTTAAAATTGATTTTAACTTATACTAATTCTAGAACAATCTCAAACTAGGTGTTGTAATTCTGTACATATCTTATAAAACTTGCAGCGATAAATGGAATGCTTCTATTGAAAGAATATATTACAACGCTATATATTTTAGAAGATGTGCACAGAATTGCAACAAAAATAATAGAATTTAAACCACTAAAGAAGAACTTATAAAATAACAATCATAATCTAGCAATATTATCTTTTTTAGTGTAGTAAACTTTTAAAAAATAAACAAAATACCATCTCTAAATCACACTGTAATTGTGTAAATCAGTGAGTATAATACACTTCAATCCATCTTCTAATACAGTTAATCCTTCATTTGTTGTCTTTCTCTTTCATTTCACTCCACTTCGACCTTGTGTACGTAACTCTTCTTCAATTCTCCGGAATAACAACCCCCCGACCCCTAAATTTAAAACAGGACACATTTCAGTCGAGATTTATTTATTTTTAGTAATTTAAGTGATTGTTTCTGAAAACACTGTTGCACGGGCGCCAGATTTGTGTCGCCATCTATCTTCGCGCGGCCGTATGCGCCCAGATAAACGGTACACATAAATTTTCCACCTTCGACACCGGAGCACCCGGAGTTTGTTTTTTGTGTGCGCGCTTGCCCATTGGGAGAGCGCCGGTAAGAAGTGGAGCGAATGCAAAAGACGGGGAAGGTTTGGAAGCACACTCCTGTCTGATATGGGTGCCTGGACGATGGTCGCGCGTCTGTCTGTTTATCTGTTTGTTTGTGTGTTGTTTTGACGAAGGTATCCATACCGAATTGGTCACTTGATATATCAAGAAACTTTTCGTCTGACAGATGTTTCGCAAAAACTCTATTAATATTAAATGCTAGTTGTAAATATTTTTCAGTTACGTTTTAAACTAGTTGAAAATGTGTTTGTTAACATTTTATAAAAATAAATAGCTTACAACATTTTTGTAACTTATTACAAAATTTAATAAATTGTTAATAAACATAATAAAAATAATTTTTATTTACCTTATTTTTATTATAGTTATTAATTCAAAATATTTTACCAAGAACCGACAATGAATTCTCCGTCAAATATTAATATTAATAATATTTAACATAACTTTTTTAAGTGCTTAAAATGCTAGTCTTCTAAAACAATTTTATTTCACATGTATTTTTTTGTAAATCTTTATAAATTGCTGACATTCATTTTATTACAATCTAATAATAATTATAATAATAATCTTCTTAATAGGATATAGAAATTTTCAAAAATACAATAATATAAATATTAAATATCATTATAATAAATTCAATATGACATTAAATAGTTGTGCAATTGTTTTTTAATGATTTTAAGTTACTATTTTTAATAATGTCAAATAGTTTATTATATAATAATATGTCGACAAAATTCAAATTTTTATTGTTAATTTTTGGAATTATTAGTGTTAGTAAGTTACAATAGATTGGAAATTAACAATATTTTAAAATAATTTTAAGAGAATTGATTAGTTTTATTTATTTATAATTATATTAAATAAATATATTAAACGTAATTATTTACTGTTTATTTAGATGTTTCATCTAATATATTAGAAGGCTAAAAACACATTTTTTTTGATAGAAATATTCGAAAAATTAATTCAATTTTTTTTTAATGAGAAGACATTCAAACAAATAATTTTAGCTCGTAAACTAATATATAATTCTTATTCTGAATTTTTTTTATTTTGTTATCAATCATAAAATATTTCTAAAAGTATTTTTTTTATTTTATGTATTTCCCATTTTAAACATATGGAAAATTTTGTAATTTATTTTAAAAATTTTTTAGAAGGAAATAATATTGAAATTAATGTAATTATCGTTACAAACAAAATTAAAACTATAAGTTTTAATAACACAATTTCATCCAAAACTAGTTGATCATATTAAAAATTTTCAAGATTATAAGTTTCACACTTATCCAAACTTTTCCCGTACATTCTTCCGCAAAACTTTTGCGTTATCGTAATTTTATTATGTTGCAAGAAGCATTAAAAACTTCATTCAACACCGAAAAACAACCAAAACAAAATGAAATATTATTTACAGATTAACAATTAGTTCAACTCGCAACCGATAGCCGGCGCTGTAACGAAGCGACCATTATTAAACAGAAGAGCATCACACCAGCAAGCCAAGCCAACTTGAGATTAATGGTAACATCTTTCCAAATTAGCCTAATCTTGTTTAAATATGAACGCGGTAACACTGAGTCTACGTGACGCAAATTTTATAGTATTCATTTTAAGAGTGTGCATGTATTGTGTGTGTATGTATACATATATATACATCGTCGTAGAATTGAATTTCAAATTCATGGTAATGAGTTGAGACTCGCGTAGTGGTGCTTGTCTTCGCTTGCTCTGTTCTTGTTGCGCGCCGTCGCGAAAGAATCTATGTACCGGTAAAGTACCGGCTCGGTGTGTGTATATACGTTTGTTTACGACGTGTTCGGACCGTGTTTTGTTTGTGAATCGGTTTGAGAATTGAGGTATATTTTTATCGTAGTGTGCTGACGTAGTTGCGTTGTTTTCTTTCCCCCAGTGTTGTTTCTTTTTTTTTTTCTCTTTCTGGAAGTGTAACCATAAATTGTAATAAAACGTGTTACAAATATATGCATTGTATAAAATTTCATTTCCTTAAATGAATTTTCATTTCAAATATTTCCAAATATTTTGCTATACAGAAAAAAATACGATAATTTTTCTGTTTTACTTGTTTTATCTAAAAAAAATAAATGATTTTTTGGCCATTCTATCATATTAGATATATATATATATATATATATATATATATATATATATATATATATATATATATATATATATATATATATATATATATGAATATCATATTAAAAAATATTCAATTCAAAAGTTGATGATTACATTTGGTGTATTCATCTAATAAAATTTTAAAAAAATTATTGTTTGTTGTATAATTTATTTATTCTTATTCTTTGATTTATCTAAAGTTTTAGATTAATTATCTAAATTTGATTTAAAATAATAATTCGATTTCAACTAACTTGTATGAAGATAAAATAACAAGTATTATTGAAAATATCATCTAATTAAGTATACAAACTACATAAAATTTAGTTATTTAATTCAAATAAAGTAAAATAATTATTTTAATATCTTTATTAACTACAACCGGAAGGTGAAAATCTATATAACAAATTTTTGTTGTAGTTCTCAGTTTTACTTGAAATTTAAATAATATAATCTAACTATTAACACATAAATATTTCCAATTTTATTTATTCTTAAAACAAGTAAAAAATTATTTGTGATTGGCTAGAATAAATTAAAATATTTCATTGGCTAATTTTAAAATTATTCTAAGTATAAATTTATTCCAACCTTTGGAAATACTCGGTCTAAATAAATTAAAGTATAAGTCAAAAAAGTCTACAATATACAAGAGTGAATAAATTGCCTCCACACATAACTTTAACACTTTTAACTCATCTGGTAGGAAAAAATATGATTAGTCATCTTTCGTTAACCACATCCGCAAATCCCAATGATGAATTATACATAAATTCGCTTTACACGACTTATGCCTCACAGTTCTCACTCTTCTGCTAGGGTTCGCGGCGCTGGATAAAGTCTGTTTACACTGACGTTTCGCGCGCGCGGCTGTCGTGCGCCAAGTTGATGGTGTTGGTGCGCGCCCCTACCCTCGCTAACTCGTAACGTGAATCACGACTGGGCGTCGGCGTCGCATAGTGTCGTCTTTGGACGCCGATGCACGCGCGGTCACACTCCGCAAATATTTGCACACGGGATACCTTCCCGACAACGAGCGCGACTAAACCTTTCTGCGGTTATTTATTATGTACCGCGGTTGTAAGTAGATTTTCGAGATGGGGTTGAAAAAATGTAGGTGGTTGCCAAAAAAGATGGTAATTAATGTTTTGAATTTTTCGTTTTATATATGTGTAGCGACATGTAACGGTTATAAAATAAACCGGTAAATATTGTTTATACTTGTATTTAATGTTGAAACAAATAAAATAAAAGTTAATCTAGATTCAGAAAAAAAATACTTTTTACAAATTACAAATTTATCTGGAAAATAATTGAGTAAATAATAAATATTTTACATATTAACACTGCTGTTTATAAAAATCATTAGTAAAAATGTCGCTGAGGTTTAATTTTTTGTAAAAAATTCATATAATTCAAATATATTGTAAATTTAAAACTTTGAGTTTTAATATCTTGCAAATGGTTAAAAATAGACAATTTTTCTTGCAACATTCAAATATACATTATAGTACATATTTTTTCAACTTGCAAAATAAAAAAGATTTTAAGTAAAATTATCAATAAAGCTAGTTTTTGCAAAAATTTTCATATAAACTAATAGAACTATCAGATTATTATAGATTTTTAAGTTTAATTATTAACACATACAAACGTAAATAAAATTGTTTCATAAAAACCACAATTTCAAAAATACATAATTTCATATTATTTTATTGAAATATTTACAATAATTGTATCAAGTTTTATCTAAAATATTAATATCAATATATTTTATATTATTTTTAAAAACATTAACCATATTTATTATATGATTGACAATACATCCGATAAATAATACTGATACATATTTTTTTAAAAGCACACCGATAAAATATTGACAGTATCATCTGATGATTAATGTAAAACGTAAAATAAAATTTGAAATTTTGGTTTTAAATGTGAATATGTTACGATCAAAAACCTGCATTAATGAAAAACAAAATTGTTTATCTCTTTATGAAAATAATGGAAATTAATTAAATTTTATAATTAATAATTATATTTAAAATTGATTTTAGAATTATACTATTTTAAACAATTACAAATAATTAGCGATATCATTTAATTAAATAATATTTATTATATTCTCTAAATAATATTTGCAAAATTATCAGCAATTTTGTTGTATTTGTGTATACAATGTATGTAACTCATCGTAAATGGAACATTACTCTAAAGTATATTCGGGAAACATAGAAATAAAAAAATTAATTTGTTGTAAAACGTCTAAATTTAAAAAAATCATTTTTTTGTAATAATTGTAAATTATGTTACAAAGAGGAGAAAGCTATCTTTATTGTGTTAAGCCCAGATACTTACGGGTGAGACAGCGCTGAGGCTAAGCAGTCTGAACGGAACATAAAAAGAGCTTTCTGTTCCGAGTGACATGCCATTTTTCCTTCAAGCATTCCATACGAAACTAAACTAAAAATAAATAAAAATACATTCCAAGTAACTTTAACTTTACTATTCATGAGCATTAATGTTTCTTTGGATAAATATACAATTTGTGACAAATCTGGCAGTGTACATTGCATATCTTGCACTTCTTTACAATGTTCAATAATTAAGTTCAATGGAATAAATAAAGTTGACTGTGTAATTATGTTTAGTACTGTTATCGGTGGTGTATATAGTAACTACTGTATAATAATGTTTACATTATCGTACTTGTAATATAATGATCTTTTTCTACACAGGCAATATGATAATGTAATATCAATATTTTGATACGCTTGAAGAAGAAAAAAATGTTCTTGCTTGTAAGTTAAACACAATTTTGTTATATATTTTTTTTTAATTTGAAATATTATTTTCAATTTTTAAAGCAATTTTGTTATTTGTCTTGATGAATATGATACATTTTTATTTAAGAAAAAAATTGATACAAACCCAATATCCAATTCAAATAAAAAAATAACAATGTGAAAAATATTGTATTTATTTTCCTTTATTTTTTATCATTTGTCACAAACGCTGTCTTTTCAATGCCTCGTAGATCGCATTATCAAATAAATAACTTTAGAAAATTGATTTCATATCTTCGAGTTGAATTCCATTATTTTTGTTGTGTAAACGCGAACGAGACGCGGTTGTTTTGCAACAGTATGTGTCGTACACTTTTCACTTTATGCTCAACAGATGGAACCAGTTTTCGCGACGAATGTTGGCATACGAAACAACTGGCTGGGTTCGTAAATGAGAAAATTAAATTACGATTTAGTGTTTTTGTTGGATGCGAGTGACTTCTCGAATAAAAACGGAATTCGTAATGTACATATATTTGTTTGTTTGTTTGTTTTTTCAAATCATAACTAGCTTGGAGTTTTACTTTGATTTTAAATTAATGTATTTAGATTTAAATTAAAAGTAGAATTTATAGTGAAGAAATATACAAAATCTCATAACTCTGAAATGGTAGATAGTTTTTCAGCCGTTTTTTTAATATAAATTATTTGATATAGTAAACAATCTTTCAGAATTTATTATATTAAAATAAACAATCTGCTGTAGCCACCACAAAACTAGCCGTCAACAACTACTGTAGTCGTGGTAACTAAAAACAAAACTGTTTTGACATAAATATGGCATCTATTTACACAATTATGTCTATAATAAAAATATAAAAAATTATAAAAAAATTATTTCAGTATTTAATATATTAATTTTTTTTTAACAAACAACGTATAATACTTTAGTTAATATTATGATAAAATAAGTAATAAAAATCTGTAATATAATTGTATATTCTATATAAGTAAAATATTTAAATAAAGCATTTAAATTTTACAACTGCATTAAAATATAAATTTACATAACTTTATCACTAACAGAAAATTTAAGAGCAAATTGAAAATTCTATGAATCGTCATTTTTGTGTTTTATTTATAAAATTATCGTCATACCGACACCAATTACATTCAATAGTAACACGGTATTTATTGGGCAAATGTGAATAAGCTTTTAACAAAATTCCCGTAACACAAGAATTTCTCTCCGGGGAGATAGATTTACTGTTAGTGACACACCAACCTATCTGTTCTCGATTTTATGGTTGTTCATAATTTTAATAGTGTTTTTAATGTCACATAAAATACAGATGCCATTATTTATATATATATATATATATAGGGGGTGGGTGGTGGATGTAGTTGCACAGTCAGTGATTTCATAGTGCGTAAAGATTCCTATCTATAACGTTTCCGAGTATCACTAAAACTTTCACCAAAATCGTTTAATACTCACGGGAATAATTTGTATATAGATTTCTTATTGAATGTTTAAATTTAAACTTTAATTTTAATATAAGTAGTTAAAAAAATTTCCAGAACTTATATAAAATTTTTAATTGTTTTAATTTAAATTTGTGAAATATTTTAATTAAAATAAAACAGAATTTCAACTTTAAGGTTTTTTATTTTAATTTTAGTTTTTGACTAATGATTGCTATTTGAAATGTATAGTAGTAGTATTATGTATAACAATTTTCCAAATGAGATCAATAATTCGAAATCATTAAATGAATTTAAAACCAAATAAAATTATTATTACTTTAAAAATATGCATGTATCACATTTATCAGATTACTGAAATACCTATCTCTTTATATATTAATATAAAACTATTTTTTTCCAAATAAATCTAATAATGTAAGCTGGCTTTCTCTAATTTTTATAATAAAAAATTTAAAACGTGTAGTATTATTTTACCATATGTACATATCTACAGTTCTGTAATATTAAATTCATTTCAATTTTGTTTTTGTTAATTATAATTTTATTGACCCGATCGGTGTCCTAAAAAAAAACCTGTCAGGTTTGGCAATTTGTGTCACTGGTCCACGGTAACTCGCTCGTATATGTGTCCGGGCAGTTAATCAAAATATAAGCTCTATATATCCATTAACGAATGGTGACCACAGCGAGGCCTGGATCCAGGTTTTTTTTTGGAGATAGGGGAGGTGGACGAAAGTGAAGGCTTGTGCCCAGTTTGTTTTATTTAAAACAAAGATAAATGATTGGACGATTTTTCTCGTTGCTCGTTTAGAATTAAACTGTCGAGTATTTGTCTGCTGGACGGATGCCGTGGCGACCGGCTTAACGCACAACGAAACTCAAATAATTGTTTGTTTTTTTTTTTGTGTTTTGTAGAAATTAATTGCGCACTATACCAATACAAATATGGTTGACTATTGTTAAACTGTAATAAATTTATTGCAATAAAACCGGATGTTTCGTTAGTGTTTTAATAATACAAAATGGCGTAAAAGTTATTACTCGATTTTATAAAGGAGTAACTTTGTAAATAAAAGAATTATTTTTGTTTGTTGATTAAATTTATTGACACAATTATTCCGCGTTCTTGAGGAGTATAGCGATTCATGGTTTCATCTACGTGTATTCTGAATTTGTTTACTTCACATATTTCAAAGTCACTTTGACATGAGACGCTGTCAACAAAAATTAGAGCATTATCAGATAGGATGACAATTTAAGCTACTTTGTATAATATCAGGAGGATCGAGCTTCGTTCGATTTTAAAGGAGTAGATTTCTTACATGATGAAGAATAGCTTTTTTAGTAATATAGTCATTTATTTGTTAGTGTAACTGTAAGACTGCAATGTGTTTTAATACATTGTGTCAATATCAAATTTCAAAGTAGAGGTAACCCTCCTACAACACGGTCTCCAACAACACGGTTTCGTTCTAACACGTTTCGCTTAAATGCACTAACTCTCCTATAACACGGTATCCAACAACACGGTTTCGTTCTAACACGTTTCTGCTTACAACGCAGTTTTCAGGTTTTTACTTGTAGTAACGTGTATTATAGGAGGGTTATCTGTATTTTGTTTTATTTTAAATAAATTAAAACATATTTAATTCGCTTTCCTATATATATATATATATATATATATATATATATATATATATATATATATATATATATATATATAAAAACATAAGTTTTCATCAAAATTGTTATTGTCGTTTTCAAGACAAAGTTTAGTCCGTCTGCGTCTGTACAAAAACAAATATATATATATATATATATATATATATATGTATTGTATATATAGAATTTTAGCTCGTTTAATAGTATAAGATTTATTATTTATTTAAAAAATAATAATTTAAGTTTTAGTTTTAGAAAAATGTAATGCAAACAAATTTCTTCGATTCAATATTGAGAGCGTGTAGCAATGAATTTCAAATAAGAAACTTTATCTTTTCGAATTGATAGTGTAATCATCGTTAAGCAGCAGAAACTTAGATTAAATATTTGTGTTCTCTTTTCTGCTTGTTAAAGTTTCGCTACACTATCGCTTTTCTCTTTAAACTTTACTTGATAAGAAACTTTGAAATTAGATCACTAAACAAATTCAATATTGAGATTGCTCTAATAAAATAAACGAAATAAAAAGTTGCTCGTACATGACCTAAAATGCTCTTGTTCCTCTTTACATATTTTAAAAAATATATACAAATTTTATATATACTCGTATTTTTAAATAAATATAAAATTATCGTTAAATTAAATGTAGCAGTTAATATTTTAGTTTAAAGAATAACCAAATTTTGATTAAAGATCATTATTTTTAATTAATAATAACCATTACATGCTAGTATAATATATACTTTAACTTCAAAAAAAAAATATTTTTATGTACTTAAAACAATAAAAATATTTATTTTTTCATACAGAAATAAAATATTTTTTTATTTTAATATGACTGTTAGTGTCTTTTGAAAATATATTTTGAATTCATGTTGGACAAAATTTTAACGTGTTTCCTTTCATATAAATTTCCATCTCATAAAATTAATAGTGTTACGATATGTTTTTTAATTATAAAATAATCATATTTTTTGTATTCATTTAATTGTAAATGTTATTTTAAAAGCGGTATTAACGTATTTGACAAATTTAAGTAAAGTTTCAGGAAAACAATTTGGATAAATTTGGAAAAGCTCATTCATAATATTGAAACTTATATTAAAATAAATTTTTGTCACAATAAATATTATAAATAATTATCATATTGTTCAATCACCATGAAAACGATACAAAACTTTTGAAATATCTTTACTATAATATTAAAAAAGAAATTTATCACTGTTCTCTGGCTATATTGGTAAAACATTCATTCGTTCCGAAAATAAAGAAAAAAGCATTAGTAATAACATAGATGACGTTCATGGATATTTTTTCTCCTGTGTGTGTGTCTGGTGTTCATTCTTTTACGTTGGCAGCAGCTAACTTTAGATATTATCAATCAAAATGCTATATCATTTGTCTGCCATTTACTCACTTGCCTTCCCAAATCCCAAAGGAATGCAATGAACGAAGGGAAACTCTGTTGAAAGAAACAAGAAATTATTGTACCAAACGTGCGAGTTTACGACTATTTTGTTCGACGGAACATGTATAGTATTCTGCTTCGTTTTTATATCTATTGAAATATTTTATTATCATTGTCTATTTTTTTATTGTTATTTTATGTTTAAAGGCATATTTACATTTTTCTATTAATCTCAAAATTAGTTTCATATTTTAGTTGTAACGCTTTAAATTTAAAACTGCAATATCTAATACTTGTAAAAACTTTAAAATATTAAATATTAAAATAAAATAACTTTAGGATTTAGTTCTGTATTTATTTTTTATTAATTAATAAAAATAATACAAATGACATATATAGTAAATAAATAGAACACAGAAACAGGTTAGGTAGGTACTAAATTTTATTTAAATCTGTAACTTCACATTAATTGATGTTATCTTTTATTTATAAATTCCTATTGCATTTCTTATTAATCTACTGTTAATGTAGATGGTTCTTGCAATTATTACAGTATCTTCGAATTTTTGCATCATGAAGATTTTATATCGTGCAATAGCAAAAAATATGTTGAAAAACAATAATAATCTCAATTTTTGACTGCAATAAAACCAAGAACAATTAATAACAATTTTATTTAGAATAACATTAATTTTTTTTAATAAATAAAGTAGTCATTAAGCCTGTACTATTAATTTTTTTATCCAATTTTGAAAAACAAGCTAAAATTAATAATTAATAATTAATAATTTTTATTACACATATATGAGTATATTTTTTCTACTTCTTTGAATAACTGACTTATTTAAAAACAGGGATGGTATTAAATTTAGAACCAAAACAAACGATTAATGTGAGAAAACAGTAAACATCTATTATATATGTATATCTCTATACTATTAAATGAGCAATTCTTAACTATTTAAGGATTTCCTTCCTTTTGAATGAGTAATGCTTGCTCCTCCTGATATTTAAATATTATAATATATAATGCTATATATTTGTTTCGTATGAAAAGATATAATAATAAAAAAACTATAATAATTGGAGAATGTCATAAAACAGACATTAATTAAATTTTGAAAATTATCCATTGGACCGAAAAGCGTCGAATTCAACCCCTAATGAACCGCAAACCTCATCACATAAATATTGAATTTGTTACTACTGTTCATGTTCAATTTCTATATAACAGAATTTTAATTAAAATGACTCTTGTTTCAAATTACTCTTCAAAACTAAATTTTAACGAATAGATTAATTATTTCCGTACGCGCAGCTCTAACCAAATTGATTTGTAGATGAATAATTTTTGTTAATAAATTTGTGTATAATTACTATTTCAATAAAGTATATTAGAGAAAAACAAATAGTTATAAAATATTGTTACATTTCGTTTTGATTAAATTTGTATTTGAAAATTATAGAAATCACACTAATAAATAAAAGAATTTGAATACAATAAAATAATATAATAATATATAAATTCTTTTGTTAAAATTTATTTTTTAATTATTAAAAATTATAAATTTTTCTTTTTTCAAAGCTAGTTTTATTTTTGTATTGATAATAATAGCTGATTAGTAAAATTAGCATTCTAATTTAATTTTTTTGTAATAATGTTGACAAAATGTGTGTATAACCGAATTAATTTTTCTTATTCCCTTAAAAGATTTAATTAACCCGCCCCCATTCATTTGAACAACAAATATTAAATCTGGCAGCCAACACGTCTAGCGAAAATTAAATCGCAGGTTTCGTTAATCCAATCACCCACACATCCACGCGGTGAAGGGGAAACTGTAATTCAATACAGAGCATTTACTTCCTCCGTTTATACCACCCCAAACCCCTCCAGCCAGTTTTCCAAAGATGTGATCGTCGTTTGAAATGCGTCAACTCTATGGAATGTATGTAGATTCAAGTCGACAGCTTCGAGCGTCTTATCTTTTCGAATATTTGAAGCAATATCGACGACATGCCCAAATACCGTAATATATGGGATATGTTGGACGAGCGGAAAAGAGATGGCGATACAGAAATGAAATCTAACTGCTTATAGATTTGCAAGTAGGAAATATGAAATCGTTATAACTGAGAAACTGGATGGTGCTATGTATAAGGCGAAAAGCGGAAATACTCTGAAAGTTCTGATAACTGGAGCAAAATTGGTGCGCCGCGAACTAAGCTGACAATTTGCTATTTGTCAACGCAGTTTTTTTTTTTTCAGGATTTAGACGCAACACTTGATAGAAATTTGTTTATAAATTTAAATTCAAACTTACTTTATTTCTTAGTTTATTTTATTTATCAGGATATGAGCAAGGCCGGATTATTTTTTATTATCCAATGTATACTTAAATATGCAATAGGTTTATATTTATAAATGAAACTTATAATAACACAAAGTAATCTTAAAATAGATTTATGCAGTCCAATTTAAATTGATTAATTTTAACATTAACAATTCTATTAACATTAACTAAAAAGAAGCATTTATATAGACTTTTATTACGCTTCCGTAGTAGATTAGTTTTGTAGTTTAATATTTATTCAAAATCGTAAATTTTTTATAAAATTTAATATTAAGTGTAATGTTTAAGTAATACTATTTAAAATACCTGACATTCGTAAGCCTAACATTAGATATATTATTTATAAAAAAACTTGAACTAATATATATATATATATATATATATATATATATATATATATATGTATATGTATATATATATATATGTATATATATATGTATATGTATATATATATATATATATATATGTATATGTATATATATATATATATATATATATATATATGTATATGTATATATATATATATATATATATATATATATTATTAGTTTCGTGGGATTTTCAGTCAAAAATAAAAACAACTCAATTCAAAATGCAAGCTTTCGGAAAAATTTTATTTCCTTCATCAGGCCAATGGCAGAGTTGAAATTATAAAAATAAATACATGACATAAATATGACAAGTACAAGTACAAGTACTTGTCACATTTATGTCATGTATGTATTTATTTTTATAATTTCAACTCTGCCATTGGCCTGATGAAGGAAATAAAATTTTTCCGAAAGCTTGCATTTTGAATTGAGTTGTTTTTATTTTTGACTGAAAATCCCACGAAACTAATAATATAAATATTTCCAGTCACTAAAACAAATATATATATATATATATATATATATATATATATATATATATATATATATGTATAATAGGAGAAGTTATAAAAATTTATTTTTATATAAATTATTACTATTTGTGGCAATCGATCAAAAATCAGTGCCATATATTATGAATTTGAATTTTATTTCATTGAAATACATTTTTTTAATTTTTATATTACAATAAAAAAACAAATTAATTTATTGTTATATAGAATATTTAATGAGACGAATATTTATTAATCAATAATATACGTATTAAGATAAAATACATTTCAGATAAAAATTTCAAACCAAGTTTTTTTTGCTTCATCACAGAACACAATATTTCAACGAAACAACTTAAGTAGGCTATAATCATAACAATTACGAACTATAAATAATTTTCGGAACGGGGGCGGTAGTCAGTGCGTTGCAAGATTTACGACTACATTTATGAATTTTAATCTTAACAGAGAATATAGCCTTAGCGTTGCCAGTGACAGCCAGCAACTGGCTGAAAAAAAAAAGCGAGGGCAAAAAGAAAAGAAGATAAAGTATTTACATGGATATGGTGTAAGAATGGTGTGAAGACAGATTTAAAGCTTTAGTCACTATATAAACGAGAATAATATTTATTGCTGTCAATATAACAATATATTTATTTATAAAGAAGATTCTTTTAATGTAAAACTTTAAACCATTTTAAACTTAAAATATTTTTATATAAACCTGCATAAATCGGAATTAAATAGTGATAAGACTGGGGCTAATTCTGTAATAAAAATATATATTTTTATGATAGTTTATTATTACAATAGATAAAGAAAATTAATTTTTTAGACAAAAAAAAAATATAAAATAAAAACCACAAAAAATAATTTAATAAAGCTATATACGTATTTCGAAATCTAAGCTTTTATCATCAGTAGCAAAAGATAAAGTTAAAGTCCTAATCGGTGATCTATGATTACACAAATACTCAACATACCCAGTGGTTAAAGATTACAAGACAAATAATTGTACCTTCAAAAATATATATTAAAAAAATAATTATTTACTTAACAAGTGTGTCTTAGATGTTGTCTGGAAAACATCCGAACAAATGTTATAAAACCCAGTTTACACAAAAGTTGCATACAAAATTTTATATGCGGCCCAAAATTACACAAACAAATGAACAGTCTTCACACTTCTCAAATAATTATTTTATTTTAATCATTATTTCTATTCGAATGCGCTTTTCATTTAAAATATATATGTTAACACACAATTAATAATAAAATAAAAATAAATCTGATCTAATTTCAAAAGTATCGTTGGTAACGTTGGTTTGATAAACGTCAGTTTTTCACAGTGTACATTTTAGAAGCGACCATAGATAAAATATATTATAAACAATTTAGGAGATTTTTTATCATTTATTTTCTAATATTATTATAAATTATAGATATCTAACAATCGTATCAAAAGCAACGATATCTTATTGTAAATGTAGCTTAAGAAATGTCGATTCTACATTTCCAGCTGACAAGATCGTACCCACCATTTGATGGCACCTAGCTAACACATACACACACACACACACACATACAAGTCGGCAGGCGTCGTAGTCAATTCGCTAACGCGGATATTGATTCACATTTGCATTGAATATGATTTCCAATCCTCTTCCATTGGAATGCATTTCCTTTCACAATCGACCTGTAAAACCTTTCTCGTTGTCGATTGTCGGGTGAGCCACGAGCGGTTGCGGTGCTGCGGATGAACGCGTAAATAGCTTGCAATTCTCGCTCAGCAAATGCATTTGCGCACTATGCCTATACGCGATTTGGTGTCTTATTCTTCACATGTTTCGTTTGAATTCGGTTTATTATTAGTTTGTTGTTAAAAAAGATTTAAGTACTAGTAAATATAATACTGACATCTATAGATCGATTACCCCGGCTAACATTTTTGTTCATCGTAAAATTAAAAAAATAAAAATTCCACAAGATTCAGGCATTGATTAAACAGAATCGGACACTTCTGCTTGATCTACTGCTTGTCTTAAAATAAAAGCATTTTAAATTACTGGCCGGAACTCGTCGCTGCTCTATGCAAGAAACGAGTTGCAGTTTTTAAAGGTGTCTAAATGAATAAATAATCATGGAACAAGTACTTTCGAGTCGGAATAAAATGATTTTGCTTTTATACTATCTTTCATACTTAACTTAGCTGAAACATAATATAAATAAAGTAAATTATTTAATTTTGAAAAAAGTACTGCTGACACTATAAGCAAGACAAAAAAATGTACAATAAAAAAAATACAATAATATATTGTAATAAAAATTGGAGCTAACAGAAAATAAATAAACTTCTTGATTAGAAAAAGGAAAATATTCACACGTACTCGAATAATGTGAAGAATCATATTCCCCATTTGCTTGAAACGGCGATTTGCGTTCCTGGTTTTTGTACTTTTTCACAATGATTACATCAAGCTGATGAAAATGCCTCAATAGTGTTGATGTGAAATAGATAACAAAAGAAAAAATGGGATTTGGATATTTTATTGTCAAAGAATGAAAGTTTAAATATCGTTTCCAAACTTGTTATTACAGTTTTAATAAAAAAAATAATGTTTATTAAATTATAAAATATTTCTGCGCACATCAACCCGTTGATTTTTTGTATTTTAGTGCATCATGTCACAAGGGCTATAAATAATCATTTATAAAACAAGAAAGATAAGTTATATTGTCGTTTCTAATTTTTAATACAAATGAAGTGAATGAAATAACATTTTTTACTTAAAAATTAATTTTACAATCTATTGTTTATTTTTTTTATTTAGTTGTTTTATTATAATCAAAAATAGTAATTTATAAAAACCAGTATAATATTTGATTATTCATTGTTTTCTGTGTTCCACTTTACTTATCTTAATAGCCACATGCATTTAAAGATTGAAATTTGTGAGTAATTATTATGCGGTCGTAATAGAAACAAAATTAATTTACTTTACTGTTCAAACAACGCTATCATTTCCTTGCATTAACGGTTAAATTATAAAATATCACGCACACATCAAACTACTTGTCACATGTCACTCTACGATATATAGTAAACTATGTACTTTTGTTTCACTTAGGACAAAAAATTAAATAATATTATTTGAATTTTTTTGTTAAATAACGGACAAGGCGTGGTACGGTTTAGTAATAGTATAGTACATAATTAAAACAGAGGTGTGAAGTCGATAAAAAATCGGTTGACATCGACTCCAACTCCGAATTTTTTTATTCGATTACGACTGTCTCCCGACTCCAACTTTTAGTTTGATAATGATTTTTATGTTTTATCATATGAAATCAACTACAAAAAAATAGAATTCTTTGCTTATAATATTAAATAATAAACTAACATGAGAGATTCACAAAAATAATGTTAGTAATTATTTTAAATGTTGCAAATGTAATGTGATGAATTTGTTTATCAAAAATATACAATGTAGTTCATCATATTTTCACATAGTGTTCAGCAAAATTATATTAAAAATATTATATTATCCTTCGTTTTGTTTGTTTATTTGCTTTTAGTTTATTTGAATTTTTTTTTATGACTAGTAAAATAAATGACAGAGTGAGACGGTAATGTGCTTATATTTAGATTTATCAATTATTTGAAAATATAAATGGTTAGTAGTAACATCGTGGCGTTATTTTTGCTATAATATAATAATAATATTTATGCTATATAAATAATATCATGCTATAATATCTTTACTAATGAAAAGCAAATTATTGGATAGAAATAAACCTGAAAAGCCCATAAACAATTTATTATCACTTCGCGAAATTTGTAAGTGCAGCGCAAGAAAACTAATCGCGTAGGCAAACGAGCGATGCTTTCAGCCTAGAGCTGCTTTCCGGGAGCTTTGGCCTTCAGCAAGGTAATCAAACATAAAAATACAGGCGAACGTTGCTTCTGATTGTGGCTCGTAAAGTTAATACGCCGGAAAAACGCCGGACTACCAGTAACGTAGGATACACTGTAAATAAAATGTATGAAACGGGAGCAAGTATAACCTACATCGTTCGCACTTTGCAACTTTTATTCTTGCAAGCCATGCGAGTAAACAAAATTTTATTTCGCAACGCAATCCGATTAACTCAAATATATGTATATAATGTATATAGTAACGAAATGTTACATTACATATATATATATATATATATATATACATAATTTGGTTTTAGTTTTAATTTACTAGCATATACCGTTTGGGCGCTAGAATTTTTTTTTTATTTTTTAGTTTTTATTTTTTTTCTCATATATATATATATATATATATATATATATATATATATATATATATATATATATTTATATTATGTGGGCATAAAAAGCTTGCTTTAGTATATATTCCCTGTTATTTAAAAATATAGGATTTTTAATATTTGTTAAGGATTAGTTGCTCAAAACTCCGTTAACTTTAACAGTGGTTAAATATGTAACAATTTTTGAAGCGGCTCATTGATTGATCAGTTAGCAAATTAACGAAATTGTTAACTTACAATGCATTTAACAATGTTTTATTCAATCAGCTTTAGTATTTTGTATATGTTAAAATAAAAGGCCTTTAATTTTTATTAAATATTGACGTTTTAAGGTACTCTAGATACATCATCATCACGAAAGATCATCATTTTTCCTGATGATAATATCGAGACGTCAATTTCCAATTAAAATTATCACAGAACTAAATCCTATAGATTTTTGCTATATTTTGCATATATTTTTATATTAAAATATTCAGAACTAAAATATTTATTTTATGATTTGTAACAAAGTATTATTTTTGCTATTCTATCCACATAATTATCTTAAAACCCAATAAAACAATTCATACATTCTAACTAAACTCATGAATTAAACAAACAAAAAAATCAGCGCCATGTAAATAGTACCGCTTCATTTCGACTCCATAATTCTTTGCTCGCAATTTTTTTCGCCCGCAAATTTTGTAACGTTCGCGCCGAACGGATATAATTCGCGGCCGGAAGCTTGCAGTTCCAATGGCTTTTATGTAGCCCGGGGAGCGTGCTACATAATCCGCAGTGCCACGTTACTCTTGTGTGCCCTACTGCTTTTTAAATCCGTCGAGTTGAAAACGGAAGGGCAGAGGGAGGGGGTAGAGTAATAAAATGTAGGTGTAATAATGTTACTGGCGTGTCCGGTATGATCCTAAATGGAATACCAGAGTGGAATTCTGTGATTGTAAAGTTGTGATGGTGGAGTAAATATTTTTCAAAATAAGATAGAAGATAAAATTTTGTTAAAAATCTAAATATATAACTGGAAAAACCAGCACTAATTTTATATTAATATAAATATTATTCATTTTATTATAAAGTTGTGATGATAAAATATTTTTTTTTAAATAAAATAGAAAATAAAAATTTGTTCAATACGACTATATATTATATACATATATTCAATATATTAACAGCGACAATTCATCAGATATTTCGAATGCAGTATTGCGATTAGTCAGAAACAAAATTTTAATTTTCAAATAGTTTTGAGTTATAATTCTAAAACTTGCTAGTGTAACTAAACTACACATAATGAATTTTTAACATAAACAAATATGTATAAAGCTATCAAAATATGTATTTATAATATAACTTAAATATAAATGTGAAAATATGATAAGTTGCAAATACAGTATTTTAAACATAACCTATAAATAATTTCGGTAACCTTCACGACATGATACATAATCGATGTGGTGTGTTGGTTAGACGCGTCTATTCCCATATCACGCATGAATAAATTATATTTTATTGCGTCTGGGATTTTTTCATTTTCTTATGTTCTCCACAGCGCGACCGTTTTATGTTCTTTTAGGCTAAGATAATTTATGTGACATCAGTCCATTACAGTTTATCGTAACCAATATTACACCATTTTACCTCTCTCGCGGTTCAAATATGAAAATCTTATCCGACCACACCACACAGACATACAGATATAGTTTATCTGTTATTGGTCGCTATCTGCCTGAGTTTCCGCTACAACTTCAGTTTCAGTTCTCGACTGAAACATATACAGATACACAGAATTCTACGAAAAAAACAGAGGGACTTTCGAATAAAATTTTATGCGCAAAGTTTTTGTAGTTTTTACAGCTTACTTTCCTTTCCTTTGTCGATTTTTCTGTTTCTTGTCTTTTTTCTTTCTTTTAGGTTGTTTGTTGTTTGAGTTTAATTTGCAGACACACATTTACCTTTAAATAAATAAAAAAAACAAAAACAAAATAGTCATATTACCTATAGAAGTTTTTTGAACTTTTTTTTTACGGATTAAAATGTAAACAATGTATGATAATTTTGTTTCCCGTATTATTTTTTTTTCCATAGTTAAATTATTTTTCTTATATGCAAAAGTTTCTTAAATGTGGATATGATTCTAAATGCTAAACAAATTAAAGTTTAGTGCCAACTTATTAAAATATAGAAAAGAAAGCATTATTTCTTAATAATTTTTTTATGCGTTATAAAACTAAATTCAAAATACATTTTTCAAAAGTTATATATAACTAAATATAATGTAATGTTATTTTATAAATTAATGCCCGTATGCATGAATATTTTCATTAAAAATAATGGTTCGTTAAAATGAAAATTCTTAGATTCCGTAAAACAACTTTTGTATGTATATTGCAAACGAAATTTCTTAAGGACTCAAGAATTTTCATTTTAACGAACCATTATTTTTAACGAAAATGTTTATGCATACGGGCATTAGTAAATTATTTTAGAATAAATATTAAAATTTAAATTTAATGGAAAATCAATTTAAATTTGTTTTTTTGTGATATTTTTACGTACATTAAAACATTAACTGTAATTGATTTTTCATGTATTTTATTTTATGCGTTTGTTATACTTTTATAAAGAAATAACTCATTATAATTGACGATCCACACATTTATAATAAATATTTTCCGAAACTTTTCCATTTATTTTTGTTTTCAAACTGTTCTATTATTTTTATTAATGTTAAAATAGTATTTACATATATATAACTTATCTACATATTTAAAAACTTTTTATTTAATAAAACTGTTTATTATGTAACAAGTTTGGAAATTCATATCACAATTTGTGTAAAAACAAAAATTCTACACATTAATGTAATATTTTTAATGGTTTGTTTTAATTTTAAAATGGAAGATAAAATTTTAAAAATATTTATTTGATATTTTAAATAACTTTCGATTTTTATAAACTATAATTATACATTATCAGCTTATATGAGCCTTCTAGTAAAATTACTAGTTTTTTTTTTTTTGTTTAATTTTTGATCATTTATTTTTTCAAATAAATTTATTTTACGTTTACATAAGTACAGTAAGTTTTAACATATATATATATATATATATATATATATATATATATATATATATATATATATATATATATATATTTTGGTTTTATTTTTATTAAAATTTTAACACTAATTTATCAAGTTTAATAAATTTAAAATTGTACATTAAAATTTGAAAAACAAAAGTAACATAACATCTCATAACAAAGTAACAGTAACGTAAATCCGATTGAATGTGTGCAAAGTGCCTTCCATAAAAAGTGTTTTTCCTGTTTGCGAACGAAACGGACGTTCTCAAGGTAAAAGTAATGAATTAAAGTGGATGTAAAATGTTTTCCGTTCACTAGCAGCTGTCACTTTTACGTAAGATTCACGCGGGCGCGCGCATGTTTGAAATTCAAATCAGCTACGAATTTCATGAAGATAAAAGTGACCAATAACTGATGCAAAATATACGACCGGCCATTGATCTTCAAACATTTCGGACATGGATCGAATAATATTTTTTTCGAATCCTGATATATTTGTATTTGCTTTATTGAAGAGCCGATGAATATTTTATTATAATTATAATTTAAAAAAAATAAAACATACATTATAATAATATATAAAGTTAAATTTATGACACAAGCCGTAGGTGAGGTTTACAGCAATAAGTAAATACTGATTTTAAAATTGTGTTCTTTTGAATAATTAATACAACTTATAAAAGCACTTTTTAATGAAAACGCTTTTATAAATAATTTTTATTATCAAAATGATAACAGAATAATATATTATTTAACGGACATATAATGACGATTATTACTAATTATGTGAGAAAGAAATCGAGTAAAATTTATACAGAATTTCATTGTCAAGACATAAGAGAGAAAAAATGTAGAAGAACAGAACTGCATTTTTCAAATGTAGTAAGATTACAATACTTCTCTCATCATATGTCATAAGACGGTTGGTAAAAATTACATATTTACTTTCTCAGTTACAGAACGTAAAAACGTAAAATATTTATAAATATTTATCTATAAATATAGAAGAGTGTCAGCGTACCTTAGTTCATATTTGACTAAGTAACCAAGGCAGAATAATAACTGTTAGGCGTGAGCTATGCTAATAAAGTTGTCGGGCGTCGGGCTTATGGATGAAAGATTATGACGAAAAAGTTTATGTCTGGTGGCCTGCAGCGATACTAAAGAAAATAACACTTCTGATTTAAGAGCGTCGAAGGGATTACATCGCAGCAGACGCCACCACGCCAAGCGTTCGCTATCTGTACCCTATTTCGACGCAAAGCGTCAGGCTATCGCTAGCGCTCTCTTTTAATACACGCCTCGGCGCGACTGTAATAAGTATTTTAAATATTTATACAACAATAATACCTTAATTTTGCTGTATTATGGCTTAATACGAGCCAATAAAATAAACAAATTTATTTATCACGTTTTATTGTATATTTATATTAAAATAGTTTAATGATCTTGTGTAATTTTGGAATGGTAATAAACAAAGCTTATAATAAATAATTTTTAGTATTAGTTATTCTAAAGTTATTTATTTAGTAAATGTAAATATTTAGTAGTTTTTTTTTTTAATTAATATTAATTAGAAATACTTTCCTTTTTATATTTAGAATACAAATCGCTTGAAATATATTAATTATTCTAACTTGGTTTTAAATAATAATCTGATTTTAACTGTGAAGTATCTTTCAGTATAATTTTCGCGTATTTCAATTTTTATTTTACTAAAAACTAAAGAACCTTTCAATCAAATTTAAAACAATCATAATCACATAATAAATTACGGTATATTACAATCATCTCATCATGACTATTTGTAGCATTGTATCATGTCAAACTAAATCTCAGTCGCAATCAGAACGGACGTATTTGCAGCGCACTCGAACCGGACTTGGCTACGGAGCAAAAGGGCTGAACGAAAGGTCCGGCAAGCCGCCGCAGTCGCCCGCCCACCACACATACACATACACGTTCACCGATGGATTTTATGGTTCAATAACAACGGAGCCGGGCTTTTATCGCACAGCGCACACATTAAAACTTACGTAAGCTTTACGATGTGCGGATGCACTATATGCTTTAGAAGCATCGAATTTGATTCTTTAAACATTCACATTTTTGATGGTTTGAATGGCGGAAGGATAGTAATACAAACTGAACATGTAAATATAGAATACGTATTATTTAAATTTTGATAACATTGTCGTAGTTAATATAAACTAGGAATTATCTGTTAATATTACAGTAGTTAGTTGTCTAGATAGGAATGTAAGGAGGAAATTAATTTTGGGAGAGTAATCTTCATTGTTTCACGACCGGCATTTATTGAGTATATAGAATTTTCTGGGCTGGTATGCCGTGGCCGATTTATACTTATCACAGACATCACCAAGCACTGTGGATGCCATCTAAAATGTATGGCAAAACGTCTGCAACGAGAATACATCGACCACGGTATATCAGCTCAGAAAATTCTATAGATTCGATAATTTTATTTAATAAAATACTATTTTAATGCAAAATATATAATATATTAACATAGTATCTTGTATCTTTTATATTTTGTATCTTTTATTCTGATGATGACAAACGTTAAGTTTCATCGAAACGTCGATTATAAATAAATTTTAATACAAAACTTTAACCCTAAGCAGTTTTATTTTATATAATATACTATTCAATAAATATGTACCGATAATTATTTTTCATGAGAAGAAAATCTAGTTTTTTCTACAACTATGCAATGGAAAATTACACTTCTGGGTTAGATATGAATAAATTTTGTGATTAATTACAAATTGGTCTGCAATAAACTAACAAAATTTTTATAAATCAAAAGGTGTTGAGTAATACTTTGAAAAGTTACTGGATGGAATAATGTATAACATTACTTATCAAGAAACGCACGTACTGTAAAAAAAAAGGTTTACATTTTACATAAAAACTATAGTAAAAAAATTACATGTTATTTCAGCAAAACAATAGTCTACATAAATTTTCTGTAAAAATAATATAATTTTATAATTTTAAGTAAAATATTATATACGTTCTTTATGGAAAAAAAATATGAGAATTTTATATTTATATAAATAATGTAAAAATTATCTTGTGACGGACGTCTGAAATTAACATATTAAACTGGTGTAAATCATTTGCCCCAGGTTTTCATGTAAAATTACCGAATTTTTTTAATGTACATGTAATGAATATATTACACAAAAGTTTGAAAAATATATTTATATTATAATTATAATTACAAATTAAAAATTGTAATGTCTGAAAATAATTTATTACGTATAACAAACAAAAAAAAGTTTATAGTAATTTAATTAATAGAGAGTTATTACTACCTATACCTTATTCATTTATCGTATTAAAAATTACAGTACTGATAAATAGTGTAATTTTATTGACTTTACAGTACCGGTTGTCATGGAAATGCAATAAATGTGTGATAACTCTCAATTTTTTCAAAGAATTTTCTTTTATAGTTATGTATGTTCTTTTTTAAATAAAATTATACAATTCTAAACTATATCACTGATGGGATTTTGTTAATTTTTTTTTTAAATTTATAATTAATATTAAATATTAATAACTTGAATTGTTAATATTCCGACTGAGAATATTTGAATAAAATTTATATTTATTAATTTCTTTATTGTGTTTATGGTTTGTATTTTGTCTGAATTTCATAATTAATAAATTAAATAAATATATTTAATACTATATTGTTGCATGTTTGTTTCTATATACTTAAATTATATTTATTTTATTAAAAATGTGAAAATTAAACAAGATATTCTATATTTTTAATAATTTCTAAGAATTGAATTAGATTATTATAAATCTACTTTTATGTACTGAAGAAATCCAAATAAACTATTAAAAATTTTATTTAATAAATTTAATATTTCAAGATGCAAAATAACTTTATTATTTTGAACAATGAGTTTTAAATACAGTGTATTAAATATACAAAAAAAGGATTGTTAAATAGAACTGTTTAAAGAATTATAAACGAAAGGATTGTGTGCGGGAGTGAGAAACGCGTCACATGGTTTAGCATTGAAACGCGAATGTTGCACGTACGGCACTCCATTCTTTTGTCCTTCTAACGTCTTCCGGAGGTAAATAAACTATCATTTATTGGACGGCGACGTGGCTCTAATTTTATGGGGTGTTTTACTTCTTTTAAAGGTTTGATATTTGCTGTTATAGGACGACGTTTTATCATCCTTAAAATGGTGATAAAATTTCACATTTTATATTGCCTTTTGTTACGTATGTTTGAATTAGATTTTTGTATTAATCGTAACGGAACGACCTATTTCTACAGAGAATTTATATCTGTGGTAGATTTCTAGTTTTTTGTTTCTATTATCTTTCTAAAAAGAAAATTGTTGCAAAGTTGCTCCAATGTTAGAAAAATTTGTGTTTATAAACACCAAAGTAAACAAGTAAATTTATTTTGTTGTTTAACAAAGAACCATCTAAAATAAATAATATTTGAAAGATTTACAGACTTAGAATTTTGACATTTATCAAAATAACTTTCAGTATATTCAAAAACATTTTTAAATTGTTAAGAAGTACTTGGATATGAATAATAATTAATAAAAATAGATGATATGCTGGAACTAATAGTAAAATAAAATGTGTGAGTTATAAACTTATTTACTTCTAGTAAAAATTGCTACCATGATATTTGACCAAGTAATTTACTCAGATAATTTGTTCATATAGAAAATTTACTAAGCATTTTCAGCATAAGAAATAAACTAAGTTTACCCAAATTATTTACGAAACAGACATAACAACATATGAATATTTTAAAGTAATTTTAAAATTTAAATTACAATTGAAAGATAACTGAAAATAAAGATGAAAATAAAAATGTTTGGAAAAAATTAATTTCGGAATAATGGAAATATTTTGTGCTACATTCTTTCAGGTACATGGTGTGATTGTGTATCTATGTAATACAACTAAATTTAGAACAAAACGATATAAATAATTATTTTTGAATTATTCAATATAATTTAATATGTTAAATAAAAGCAATATGATATTCATAATGCATAAATTCCTATATTTGTTAATACGAGTATGTATAATTACCTCTTCACGTAAAACTAAAATTAATGCTTTTAATCCTAGCAAAATATAACTAAATGCTCGACTAATTTCCAAAAAGCCCATTAGCAATCGCCTTCTCAATTCGTGCAAAAGCTACCACCGGCCATCTCAAGTGTGAAGATCAACTCTACCAATCCTCTTTCTATTACTCGAAACATCACTGTGATTACTAACATCTCTATTTTCGGTTATCCTTCGCATTACATTGGCTACCGATAGCATGGCACGCATACGACAGAGGGGTGGGCGAGCTATCTTAAACCGAAATGCATTCAGAAATCGGATCCTATTCAAAACAGAGGAGCATCGGCCATCGCTTTGATCTCAGTTGGCCGGTATAGAATCGGTGTCGTTTATCACTATAACGACGGAAATGCCATCTTTTGGCTCGTATATATATATATATATATATATATATATATATATATATGTATGCTATTTTCCTAGACTGTTTAGGATAGGATATATATATATACCCCTTCGGGCGCCAGCTTTGATTTCTCATCCATGTGTAAGCATTCAATATATCGGCTTCGTTTTATAGCTACTCTATTCTTTTGAATTTTATACATGGCTGGTGTGTTTTCTTGACAGGAGAAAATGCTCAAATATGATTTGTTTGTAATTTTAATGGGAGGGTTTTGATAAAGTACGGTACGATAGTAATATTAATATTGATTTAAATCTTGTACTTCGATGTTCATAAAACCGTTTTATATAATAAACACTTTAGCTAAAGTCGACTTTAAGCTAAAAGAATTAAGTCGATTTTAAATTCTACTAACATAATTATTTTTGATTTTAATGAAATAATGTTTTTCGACAACTTTTCAAACTTTTAAAAGCATAATTATTATTGTTTTCTACAAAACGATGTTTTTTTGTTAGCTAAAAGTTGATGTTATTTAAAAAAATGAGTAAAAATTTGTAATATTATAAACATAAAGTTATGTCTCTCAAACGCTAGCCAAATGATAATCTTAAAATTTGACATACATGCGCTATGAAAAAAATTCATAAACAAATTGTAAACAAAATAATGGTTTTATAATGTAATAAACACAGAAATATTTATTTTGGTTAAATATTTATAAATTTAAAATATTATAAAAATATACTAGTTTTAGTTTGTGCCATATTTTGTAAATCAAAAACTAATAAACTAATAAACTAAAGAACTACATATATACACAATCACGTAATGTACTCAAAAGTCTATTGCACAAACTCCAAACTCCAAACATATATGAAATGAACTGATTGTGAGTGTCAAATTTCGTCACAAGTAATAATTTTCTTTCTGAAAATGTTAGACATTAATGCCATAAAACAAATATATATAAATATTTTCTATCCGTACAAAAATTTTATCTCATATTGATTTTTATATTTTTCTATTATAAAAATAGATTTCAATTTTTTGTTAAATACAAAATTAACAAAAACAATATAAAAACAGTTTTATTAAAAATTACTTATAGTTATTTGAATTCTATAATAGAGCTTGAATATAATATGGTATAAAAACATTCTTAGCATTGTAACAATGTTGAAAATCCTGCAATACATTTTTGTTTAAAACTAATTTTACCTCCAGTTTTCAATTCAATTAATCAAATAAAAAACTTTGCCAATATTTCACATCAATATACATTCCAACATTTCTGTAAAAAAAAAACAACGAAATTCCAAACAAACAACTAATAAATCCAAACTTTTTATCTAGGTTGTGCCAAATTTACCTCCGACCGCCGACTCAGAACTCAAACTGGTACAAATCGACAAGATTAAATATACGATACCAGAATGTAACTTTTCTCCCCGAATAATCCTTTAAATAATGTAATGTAGTATCTCAAATTTATTAGTAAATCTGATATGTATTGATATTATTTGGAATAATAAAATATTATGAATTAGTGTTTTTCAATATGTAAATATAATTTTATTGAAATTAACATGTTTTTTAAATAACATAAAAATATTTTTAAATCAGGGCATCAAACTAGCAAATATTTTGCAAAACGGTAACTGTAACCTTAATCAACATTTAAAATTCTTAGAAAATGGTAACCATTAACCGACAAAATCATACCGAAATATGAAATTATTTTCATATAACATATATTTTTTTAATACGAAATTTATGAATTTTAAACTTTGTTACCAAAAACAGTGTCTACACACATTTATATCAAACTATTTAATCTAGTTACTTATTTTGTTATCTAGTAACTTGTTTCTATGTTCTGTTATTTATTGTAAATGTCATTTGTATCTTTTTTTCTGATGAAGATGTATGTTGAGTTCGTCGAAACGTCGATTATTAATAAATACTAATAAAATACTATAACCTGAAGCCGTTTTATTTTAATATAATAAGTTTTGCAAGATTTTTTACTATGTTAAAAATAGTCAGTCCTACTTCTAAATAAATGTTTATCAACAAAAAATAAATTTAAAACTGATAAAAAGTTATAATCTTAACCTTTTCCGGAAAAAATATATATTCTTACAAAAAATATTTCTTTCATTGATTAAAAGACAAGCGTGCGCCACAAAAAACAAACACCGAAAAAAAAACCTTGAAAATTAACGCCTACACTACACTGACCATAAACCAGAGGGTCCTACCTCCATCGGATTAACGCACAGCAGTGTCTGGGGTTGCCGTTCGCCGACGCGGCAGCGGTTTCCCAGATTAGTTCGTTGTCCCCGGGTCGCGAGGATATCATTCTCGCTGCCGGAGCGCAAAAAAAAAAACGCGCTACTATATCTTCCGGGCTCGAGCCGATAAAGGTCGGACGGCCGCCGGACAATGTGCCAAATTCGGGCGACGAAAAAGTTTCGCCGTGAGCTTAGAGATAATGACGCTCGATTGAGATGGAAAGAATCAGCCGGGTAGAGATGTTACAGTATAGGTGTGTACGAAAGGTTTAATTTTGCTTGACCCTCTTTAAATAAACTGTAATAGTTATTAGACTTTGTATTTTATTATTGCTCTTATTTTACGATCTAAATTAAAACAGAACGGTTTTAATTTGTAGTTCTATATTAATATTTATTAATAATCGATGTTTCGACGTACTTAACGTACATCTTTATCAGGAATAAATGATACAAATAACATTTACTATAAATAAACAGAACATAGAAATAAGTAATTTATTTTGTTACCTGTAACTTGTTTCTATGTAGCCATCGCAGATGGTATCTTCAATGCTTGGTGATCGATTGTCTCTAAGAAAATTCAATGAATTCAGTGAATATCGGCTGTGAAATCCTGAAGATTACTATTTGTTCAACATGTTTTTGACTAATTAAATTATTGAAAATTTATTTCTCAATAATTTGTGGCCAATCATAACTGTATTTGGATATATGGCTATGATTGTATATGTATGTATGAAATAAAAATTTTCTGTTTATAGAATTCCGTGCAATTTTTATATAATGGTTATATTAAAATATCATTCACGTTACATTTAAAACGAAATTTATTATATTTTTGTAGAAAAAAAAAAAATAATGATGCTTTTACTTATTCTGACACCGTAAATTAAAAATTTCAATTTACAACTCTTCCAAAAACATAGTACGTTAATCTTAAATAAATAAAAAAAACATACGCAATACAATATAAGCTGAAGTAATTATAACGATAATTTGATTTGTAAGTTAGTAGTAATATTTTATTGGTCCAGATGTTGTATGTCAACCACTTTATTGGCTGTTGCTCTCGTGTGGCTTGCTTTGGCTAGTTGCCCAATTGTGTGCTAGATGTCGTCGTGATCCATTTAAACCGGAGGAAGGTTTGTGTCTTCCTCCCACCGTTTTTAAGACGTTTTAGTTTCGCTTCCGTTTCCTATAAAGAAGCTCGGCCGGAATATTTTATATTATCTTTCCTTCCCCAAAAGGGAAGAGATTTTAGAAAGCATTAATATCTTTCAAGTTTCCAGTTCATAATGGTAATATTTTCCGCATTACTATTTTGAATAGCTGAACTTTTTCTAGCTCAGCAAAGCAGCATAAATTGACTGTTTTTTTTTATCTGACTCTATATAGTTTGTTATGTACTTTTTAATGTTTTTTAGTTTTTATTTTCGGTTTTTAAATCGTTCGCGCAGTTTGAAAGGGAAGCGGTTCAGAGATAGAGTTCCGAGCGTTTGGTCGCTGTGGTTTTTCTCTCGAAACAAGAAAAATATAGTTGAAGTACGCGAGATAAATTATAGAGTGAATGCTAAAATTTGCGTACAGCTTAGAACTGCCTTGCTTCTTTGTTGTTTACAAACAAAACAGCGTTAGTTTTTTCCTACATATTCCTTCTCATTGTTAAAAGTTCATTCGCATTTAAATATTCCATGTTATATAAATATGAATGTATATTATAAGTTTTGAATAGAAGTGCTAAATAACTTCTTTAGTTTTATTTACAAACTTGTAAACAACAAAAAATTTACTTATAAATGTAGACTTAATAAAAACAAATTTTTAAGGTACATATATATATATATATATATATATATATATATATATATATATATATATATATATATATATATATATATAGGGTGTTTGTTCGCCAGGTTGATATAAGGCAATAACATGAGATACCGATAATATGCAGAATACTTCTTTCTGAAGTAAAATTCAGAGAAATACTTAGAAAATTTTTCGATAGGGCATAAAAAGTTCTATAATTTGGTTCTAGCTTTAATTTGCTAGCATTTGCCGTTTGGGCGCTAGAATTTTTTTTTTTTTTTGATTTTTTGGTTTTTATTTTTTTACTCAAAAACTATAAAGTGTACAAAAATAAGCATGATATCGAAAAATGCGAAAAATTTTCAAAAATTAAGTTATTATTTTTTCTGCTGAACGATGCATCCTAGAATAATGACTTATTTACTCAATTATAGTAATCATTATTACGCATTTTTCCATACCATACTTATTTTCCTACACCTCATAGTTTTTGAGAAAAAAATAAAAACCAAAAAATCAAAAAAAAAAAAAAAATCTAGCGCCTAAATATCACATGCTAGCAAATTAAAACTAAAACCAAATTATAGAACTTTTTATGCCCTATCGAAAAGTATTCTAAGTATTTCTCTGAATTTTACTTCAGAAAGAAATATTCTGCATATTATCAGTATCCCATGTTATTGTCCTATATTAACCTGGCGAACGAACATTTATTGTGTCATTATGGCTTAATTACTATTTTTAAATTTTTAGTAAATTCTATAATATTTGTTTGAATAATATATCAATCACCAACAAAAAACATATAACAGACCTTTCTTTATATATATATATATATATATATATATATATATATATATATATATATATATATATATATATATATATAGGTATATATATATATATATATATATATATATACACTAATTTAATTATGAATTATCAATTTCTACTTGTTTTTGTCAAAATAACTAAAACATTAGAAAAAGATGGAAATGGAGATTTCAAAGTAACATCTTAATACGCACTTGTTTATTAACGCACAAACGCACAATACGTGAGTGAGTAGCTAATAAAAACTACACCGCTTAGTACACAAACATGCGTATTGATTTCGTGTCATTCTGGAGGGACAAAGCGGGCATCCTGTAAAGAAAAATCGTTGCAAAATACTGGCTCCGTCAAGCGTTAGGTAAACAAATATCACATTTGTCATTCGTCGATCGCCGACTTTCATGTGTGTATGTGTAAGTGCGTCACGACGCCGATATAAAGCTGCCTGTACATGTATATAATGTGTCATCTATGAGTTAGGATATATACGAGTATATCGGCTCTTGTAAAACTTACAAACGTGTTGACAAATTTCAATGTTTTTTTTTGTTAATGTTTAAGCATGAGTGAATTTTTATTGAGATAGTTTAAATTTGGGCATGAATTTAATAAACATATTGTCTCAGAGATTTTCTGTTTGTTTGAAATAAAGTATAATTATTATTTTGTAGAAAAAATATAAAAATTAAAATAAGTAAATTAAATAAAAAATTAATAAGTAAAATATAATATTGAAATTGATGGTTCAATTCTGCTAGCCAGCGATTTTGTTTATTGTAAAAATAAACAAAAGTACCACAAAGTCAAGCATTAATTAAAGAGACTTCAGTTTAATGAACTGCTAATGATCAGGGAACAAGTACTTCATACTTGCGGTCAAGGCTCTTTTAGAGATATCATACCAAATATGATGATGATGATATAAAGGTTTATATTTAATTACTTAACTGATAATAAATATACAAAGCATTTTAAATGCATTGTTTGATTTAAATTAAATTATGCTGTAAAATACATACAGAACATATTTTTTTAGATATTTTTTATTTTATTTAACAAAAAAATTGATAATTTTTAATTTTCTAATTACGTTAGATAACATCTAATTTAAGAGTAAACAAAATCTTGATATTTATTAATCTATTATAAATAATAATAGTTTACTTTTTTAAATAACTTTTTGTAATACTACAATAACTAATTATATATATATTATATATATACATATATATATATATATATATATATATATATATATATATATTTAACAGTACAAAATTTGTGTTAAATGTTAAATTATGCAATAGTAACTGGTAGCAATTATTTAAAAAAAATTAACACGATTAAAAATTCATTAATAAACTTAAAAATTTATAATGCAAATAAATGATTGATTATATGAACTAGTAAAAGTTAATTAATTTTTGAATTTTAAAATTTGCATTTTAATGGCTAGTATTCAAGCATGTTAAAAATTTTGAATATTAAAATTTCATAACGTTCGCATTCCTATCGGAAAAAATTAATTGCATGAAAATATCGAATACAGCTACAATCTGATGCTATTGTAACAAGACAGTTCTGGGCCATGTGGTTATTGTTATTTGTATTTCGAAAACTAAGTAATTTTGTATCTATTAGATTTTGCTCTAGTGACAGATTTATGTATTAGGGTTCACGGCAAGCCACTTGGCCACTTCAAGATATTTCTTTGAAATATTTTGAAGTATTTTAGATTTTTGTTGTTATTTGAAAAGTTACAATTTTAGTTTTTGTTGCATCAGTTCAGTTCAGTTCACGCTCGCCTCCGCTTAAGTTAAGTTCGCTTTTAAGTTCGCTTAGAGTGTCAGAGACCTCTAGAATCGCTTTAGTTGTTAATTGTTTCTTAGTTTAATTCGTAGTTTATATTTGTAATTTATATTTCGCTCTGTGTTTTTTCTTTGTATATTTCTGTAATTTGGTTTTTGTGTTATTATTTAATAAAAGCTTAAAATTAATAATTGTTGATCACTACTTGTACGCACGCTCCTGTAAGTTAATAAATATACGCTAACCGCTTCTACTCGTGTTACAATGGCGCAGTCGATTAAATAATTATTTGGGTTAGTAGTGATCAACCATAAACGCAAATTTCGAAAAAAAAAAAAAAAAAAACGCGAGTGAAGTGTATTACGCGACAATATAGTGAAATGTATTACGCGACAATATATGGTGCTACCGCCGATAGTGTTCGTGGGTCATCCATATACACAAATGAGAATGTGTCGATTTCGGTATTACCGTGGTACGCAAATACCGCATATAAACCGGCTACAGCGACAAATATAAACTTTACGGCTTTATTAGACGCTGAGACTACGTATCTCAATTCCGTATCTGTGTATGAAGAAACTGCCGTAATGTCCAGCCTCATCGTCAGCGAAAACGCTAAAACCGCCAGCGAAAACGCTAAAACCGCCGTCGTATCCAACGACACCGCCAGCGAGAACGCTAAAACCGCTATCGTACTCTGCAGTACCGCAAACGAAAACGCGAAAACCGCCGTCGTATCCAACGACATCGCCAGCAGAGATATCAAACCCGCCGCCGTATCCAACGCTACCGCCAGCGAACTCGCTGAAACCGCCGTCGTATTCAACGACATCGTCAGCCGAGATGCTGAACCCGCCATCGTGTCCCGCAGCACCGCCAGCAAAGACACCGAATTCGCCACCGTATCCAGCGGTATCGCCAGCAGACGCGCTACCGCCAGCAAACACGCCGATACCGTCGCTGTTAGTATACAATTTGTAGATTTGTGTTTGTTTTTCAAAATTTTCATGATTATCGCAGAGATTTTTCGCAACGTAAGTTATATTGTTGGAAGTTTAGCAAAAATGTTAGAAATTATAGCTATTTGTGTAAATAATGCTGACATTCTCACCGGCAAATTCAACGAGAATAAACGTAAATTATTCAAAAAGAAAAAGTTTCGCTACGTTCGAGTAAAATATTTACGGTGCCTACATGTGCGTTTACGCAATTAGTTAGATTTTAAGAAAAAAACATTGGATTCGCCCGCCGTTGCTGACACCCAGCTATGAAATCAGAAATAAGTGCATAGTTTAGTGATTTAGTGATTTAGTTCAGTTATGTGCTCGCAAGTGTCATCAGATATATAAAATTTAGTTCGCATAGATATAAGAAAATCATAGTTCGTATTAGATAAGTGCATGCTAATTTAAGTAATATTTTGTTATAATTATATTTATTTATTTGATATAATTATATTTAAATGGAGGGCGATGTAACAAGACAGTTCAGGGCCATTTGGTTATTGTTATTTGTATTTCGAAAACTAAGTAATTTTGTATCTATTAGATTTTGCTCTAGTGACAGATTTATGTATTAGGGTTCACGGCAAGCCACTTGGCCACTTCAAGATATTTCTTTGAAATATTTTGAAGTATTTTAGATTTTTGTTGTTATTTGAAAAGTTACAATTTTAGTTTTTGTTGCATCAGTTCAGTTCAGTTCACGCTCGCCTCCGCTTAAGTTAAGTTCGCTTTTAAGTTCGCTTAGAGTGTCAGAGACCTCTAGAATCGCTTTAGTTGTTAATTGTTTCTTAGTTTAATTCGTAGTTTATATTTGTAATTTATATTTCGCTCTGTTTTTTCTTTGTATATTTCTGTAATTTGGTTTTTGTGTTATTATTTAATAAAAGCTTAAAATTAATAATTGTTGATCACTACTTGTACGCACGCTCCTGTAAGTTAATAAATATACGCTAACCGCTTCTACTCGTGTTACACTATTTTTTACTTGCTTTCTCTCGTATTCTCGCAATATTATTTTATAAAAATATACAAATGTTACAACTGTACTTGCTATACTAACAAAACATTTTTTTTTAATTTTATCTTAACAAATATTAAATATTAATTGCGGTTAACCTGTCAATTGCGGTTAAGTGATTAATCGTAGTTAACCGGTTAATTGCGGTTTGTTATCACGGTTAACTAGATATAGTACTATTTTCGAAAAATGTTTATATATTTTAATTCCAATTATTTATAAAATGCGCATATTGGTCGCTTATAATAAAATATCTTAAATACCAGCCTTCTGCTATAAAAAAAACTTTTTTCATTTCGCATCTTCATTCAAATAATTAAGAAATAAAAAATGAATTACGATGCTGTACACATCGCCGCGACCACCCACAGAATCACCAAACAACCCAGTGCAGGGCGTCACACTATATTTAGCAAATGTTGATAGATGATTTAGCGACGCCGCACTGACGACGGTACATAGCGGCTAATAGCGACGCGATGCGACTATAGTAGCGTCCGTCGCCGTTGGTGGGCTGGTTGTGCCCTGGTTGTCTGGCCCGAGTGATGTCACTTCATCTTGGTCATTCGCGAACGATGATGGATGAAGCGACTAGGGCCGAGAACTGAAGCCCTGAGGTATGCTGGACGCCCAACGAGTAAATTTGGGACTTGCGCTACCTCTCCCGGGGTTTTTGTTGGGTAGTACGGTTTTTATAATTGAAGCAGCTATTATCTTTCGTAAAAATTATTTGTTTAGCAATCCAATATTACCTATTAGTGTCTTAAATTTTGCTGTTCTAATTTTTTTTAAATGTTTATAAAACATAAATTTTTAATTATTATTATAGCATGCAGGTTAAAGTTGGTTATGTTTGCAGTCAATAAAACACATAAAATGCACTTTATAACTTAATAACGTTTATTAACACTACTTTAGATGCTACACAAATATGAAATTATTAAATTTAAATAAACAAATACAAATAATGTGATTTTAATGTTTAATGAATAACAAAGAACTCGTGTTGGTTTCAAAGCGTTCTTTCTCATATCTCGTCAACGACTCTCTCTCGACTCCCTTCCTCACCGCTAGCATGCTTGCATTTTTAGCGTACTGGGGTTCTCAAACTTTGCTACATCCTCCCCCTCTAGTCGCGAGAAGGTGGCCTCACCGAGTGACTAGGATGAGTTTTCTTCGGACGCCCTCTACCTCGTTTTTTGTAGATGGGTGTTGATTCAGCATCGCTAGAACCTATAAATGGGGTCAATTCAGATACATGATGCTTACCTAGTCCAATTTCCGGATTGTTGACATCAGCAATTTCATAGGTAATAGGCGACACTTCTTTCTTGATTCGACCTAATGTTCCTTCAATTCCATCATGGCAAACAGTAGGCGAGTCATGATACTCTCTGAGAATTTCAGGTATTTCATCTTTGGGTATAACTCTCTGCGCTTCTTCCGTCTCTGTATCTGCATCGTAACGGTATAATATACCATTCATCAGAAGATATCCTCTTTGAGCCCAACGAGTGGAATTCTCATTCATTGGTACTTCTTCAAAATCTTTAATGATTTTGGCTACTTCTGGATCACTTAATTGTCCTTCCCTAATGTCAGTAGCAGGTCTTCTAGGTATTTCTATGGTTACTGTACACAGATCACATGTTTTGTTATTCTGTTGATCACACATGGGTCTTGATAACGTATCAGCTACTTTTTTAGAATTGATTTGCAACCCTGAACGCGTTAGTACGTGTCCCAAATATTCAACTTCTGGTCGTACAAATACACATTTCTTTCGATTTGCCTTCAATTTAAATTGCTTGAGCCGATCAAATACTTTCTGTAGATCACATAAATGATCTTCAAATGTTTCTGAGATTATTATCAAATCGTCAAGATAAGCCAAAATAGTGACGTCTAATCCAGTTCTAAACCGGTCTATCATCCGTTGGAAGGTTGCTGGAGCATTCTTGAGTCCGAAGGGCATTCTATTATATCGGAAAGTTCCGAACGGCGTGGTAAACGTAGTCTTATCTCGGTCGTCGGGATGAAGATTAATTTGATGGTAGCCTGCGCGTAAATCTATCGTTGTCATGAAATTACTTTGTTTCGCAGCGTGAAGCAATTCGTCAATCCGTGGCATTGGATACGAATCCGTGATTGTGATTTCGTTCAACCGTCTATAGTCAATGCATAACCTATATGATCCCTCCTTTTTTGGTACTAAAACCACTGGAGCAGCCCAGGAAGATTCACATTCTTCTATTATCCCGTTATCAAGAAGTTCATTGATCTCTTTCTGAAGGTATTCCTTTTTTGGTTTTGCCATTCTGAACGGTGGTACGGAGATTGGTGACTGACTATCTTTGATATTTATTCGATGTTCGGCAAAAGGAGTTGGCTCTCCCCCTTGTGTGAAAATGCTCATGTTACTCGTAAGTAGAACATTAACACGTTCTCGTTGTTCTAATGTTAGATCTTCTCCTTCATTTCCCCGCAGTTTTATATCTTCATATAAATTTCTTTGGCATTCAACTTGATTTATTTCTGATACAGCCGGTGAAAATGAGTATTTTCTTTCTGGTTCCTTTCTAAAATACCATTCTCCCTTAGCGGTGTCAAGTACTATTTCAGCTTGTGTTAAGAAGTCCATACCTAACAGAGATCTGTTATCGTGTGGCGTTGGAAGAGATAACAATTTTGTTGGTACTATTTTCCCATTTAAGTCCACATTCACTTCTATGCATGGAAGCTTTAACTGTTGCTCATTCCCATCTGCAAGAGTAACTTTCACATCTTCGATTTCAATTGGGTGTGAATGTTTAATATTTTCGAAAAGTTTCTTGCCAGCAATACTTCTTGTTGCACCAGTATCAGCCAGAACTATGCCTTGAAGACCATCAATTTTGACTGATAGATTTGGTCTATGAAATTGAGTTCCAATTTGTGCTTCATAGAAAGTTATGTTTCCAATGTTTGCTTCTACTTCACTCTTCTTAGTTTTGTTGCAATTTGAGCATTCTGTACGTATCACTCCGGGTGCTTTACAACCGTAACAATAAATGTTTGGGTTTGGTTTTGATACGGTTCGTTCTGGGGTGACCGTTTCTTTCTTCTTTTTATTATCAGATTTTTCTTTATTTCGACACTCTGAGATTAGGTGACCATATAGTTTACAATATGAGCATCTTATACGCTGAGTGTGTTTATCCGTATGTTTCTCTTCAGTTTTATTTACTTCTTTCGTAGAGATTTCTATATCCCGAACTCGTTGAATCAATTTATGGAAAGTGTCAAATTCGTTTCTCGTTACTCGCTGGCGAATATTTTTATGCAACTGACCATACAGCATATCTAATTGAACACGTTCTTCCAAACTATATGGCAATTGTGCTATCAACGCGCGTACGTGACAAATAAATAATTCGGTCGATTCGTTTCCGTTTTGTTCACGAGAAAAAATTTCTTTGTACAGAGTGATTGATTCTGGTTTTTTTGACATTTTGTTTAACTTTGTGTTAATTATTTTTATTTAAAAAAAAAATAATCAAAAAATATAAAAATATACTCGAAAAAAGTTTGAGCGTCACTGGAGTTATTCTGTACAACAGCGCACGAGACCACACACGGCGACGAATGACGCGGTATTTATGCACTGAAGTTAAAATATGTCCATGCAACGGTTCATATAATTTTACCGGACACAACGAATGTCTCAATAAATATATTTGTGTATATTTACCTTGTGTATTGGACACAAACAAATGTCTCAATAGATATATTTGTATGTATTGGACACAAAAAAATGTCTCAATAGATATATTTGTATGTATTGGACACAACCAAATGTCTCAATAGATATATTTGTATGTATTGGACACAACCAAATGTCTCAATAGATATATTTGTATGTATTGGACACAACCAAATGTCTCAATAGATATATTTGTATGTATTGGACACAACCAAATGTCTCAATAATTGATTGATTTACACTTGCACCAAACAGTACTTATTCATTACTCATATTAACACACTTGAATTACAATAAACAGTTTTTAGTTGTATTTAATCGACACGGGTATTTCGTAGAACACCAGAAAATGTCTAATTAAAATTACACAAACTATTTAAACACTGGCTTCGGCCGCTAAGTTGGGACGCCAATATAGCATGCAGGTTAAAGTTGGTTATGTTTGCAGTCAATAAAACACATAAAATGCACTTTATAACTTAATAACGTTTATTAACACTACTTTAGATGCTACACAAATATGAAATTATTAAATTTAAATAAACAAATACAAATAATGTGATTTTAATGTTTAATGAATAACAAAGAACTCGTGTTGGTTTCAAAGCGTTCTTTCTCATATCTCGTCAACGACTCTCTCTCGACTCCCTTCCTCACCGCTAGCATGCTTGCATTTTTAGCGTACTGGGGTTCTCAAACTTTGCTACATTATGTTTTTAATTTATTTTAATTATTTTTGTACATCATAGAAATACAATAAATACTTGGTTTTAACATAGTAAAAAAATAAATAAAATAAAGAAACTTTAAGTTAAACGTAGTAAAGAATCTTGCAGAACTTGAAAAATTGATATTTCGATATACTTTACGTATATGTTTATCAGGAAAAAATATATTAAAATAATATTTCTGTTTAATACGTATTTATAATTTTTCTTGATGAAGATATACGAAAAGTATATCTAAAAGTCGATATTTAAATAAAATATGTACAAAACTTTATGATAATGCTTTTTTATTTTAAGTTGAAGTTCTGTTTAATTTTATAAAATTCAACGTTTCAATATACTGGACGTATATAATATATAATTAGTTTTATCCTATAGTAATATTGAAAATGTATATATTGCTTCAAATTCTACAATAAATACTATTATTTAAAAATCGTTTTTAAATTCTATCAAAGCAGCAATTTACTTAAAGAATAACCCAAAATAGCAATTGTATTTTATCGGGCATCGTGATAAAGCGCAGTACAATATATCAAGCGACTAAAAAATAAACTAAAATAAACCGGCATAAAAACAACACAACCTCCAGTAAAAAAAACAACAGCGAAAAAAGTCCATTCACCTTTTGCACGATATAAATCGTGATCGACTTGACTGGACCAGCGATAAAAGAAAAGGAATGATTCCGTAGCAAGAAGAATAAGAAGCAGAGGCTGGAGAGACGAGAGTAAAACTGGATATAGTGAATAGTCCGGGGTAGCAAGACCCCTGGAATAGTTTGGCTTACAGTCAAGGCCCCCAGGTGAATTTTCCCGAAGTGGTTAATCCATTATGTATATGTTGCTGAAAGCCTCGTTGGAGTACCGGCATCCGTGCCCTTTTGCAAAATGATTCCTCGTTCTTAAGTTATGAATAGATGCGTTCACGCCCGATGTTTAGATCTCTTTTTTTTTCCTGATGTTGTTTAAAAGTTTTCATCAACGCCTACTGTTTCATTTTTTTTTTTTAGGTTAACTCCGGAGGGTCCATTTGAATTTATATTGTCTACGAAAGATACATAATAATCTCTCAAAACCGTCAACAAAAATTGAAAATTGAATAAACATATAATAGATTTATTTAAAGATGTTTCTTAGTGTGTTAGTTAAATTATCAGATCAACCATAATATAGATGAGGAACACAACACAATATTTTGTTATATTAATAAAAGAGAGAAGTTTTGTTTATAAATACGTTAGTGGCGATACTATTTTACATATACAGGAGCGTCAGATTACAAAATGTAAGCATACACTATTTCCATTCTTTGTTTGTTATAAAAAAACAATCCATGTATTAGGTATAGGCATTACATATTTATATTTATGGTTGATCTGATGTTAAATTAAACGAAATTTAATTTAAAATGTTCAATTTTGTTATAAAAATAAAAATTTTAAAAGATAACTTTTTATTATAAGTACATTGGACATTGAACATATAAAAGAAAAGTTAATCTAGATGAAAGTAAAAATTTTTGTAATCTAGATGAGATAATAACTATTAATAACTAATGAAACAACAAGATATATTTATTAAAAAACATTATAATGATTTTCATACATTTAAAAAAAATGTTGACTATGTAATTCGACAAAATAACACATTTTAAATTTGTTAAAAATGAATTAGTTTGTCAAAAGCAATAAAAAAAATTAAAAAATTTATATCTAAAAATGCATTTGTCTATTATTTATTTATTTATTTGGAACACATACCTAACAGATTATATGATCAATTACAGAATAATATAATATAAAATATTATCAAAACAAAACAAAAAAATATTACAAACAATCATGGAAATATAACAAACTGACAAATCCGGGTAATGAAAACAGCAAGATATGAAAAAAAACTGTCATTACAGTTACTGAGATAATGACACATTAACTAGACGAGAGAACTAATTATAATTATGTTTAAATTTAGCTTATATTATTGATTTTAAAATATATGAATTTCAAATATACCAACTTGCAGAATTAAAATGTTTCAATTTTATGTATAATACTTTATGAAATATAACGATTTTTTAAAATTTAAATTAAATAATAGATATAGAAATATAAATTTATCTAAATATAATAAAGGATAATGCTTTTTTACTTAAATATATTCCAGTATTGATTATAATATTTGTTGGCATAATGTGGTAAAAATTTAACAACAAATAATTTACAATTGTTTTCAAAATGCAAGACTTTCATACGCGATAAATAAACAAATATAAAATGAGAGAAATAAAAAGTTAGAAAAACGATATTTATTTTACATTAGTTGTATTTTTATTAGACACTATCTTACCACAAACCATTCTGAAAAGTTTTCATTCAAAGCAACTATTTATTAAAGAGTCCCCGAGCTATTTTCCATAAGAATAGCACTTGAAAAGTTGGCCATGCACGGAGAGAAGCATATCCGCGTAATATTTGCGGACAGTTTGCGCAACTGTTCACAACATATATAAAAGATAGATGGCCATTTGTCCCGAAACCTCGTCGATATACAGTTTGGTTTCGTGTGTGTGTGTGTGTGTGTGTGTGTTTGGACACACAAACTTCCTGGGCGCCATCCACTTTTTCCCCATCTCGATAGATGTTCCGTTCGTCGTTTTTTTTTTGTTCTCTCTTCGCTTTTATGTATATCTTTCTTTTTTATTTGCACGATGTCAAAATCTATCAGGAGACAACATACACAGACCGACCTGAAGACTTGCATATCGATGGATGGATATTTACTGCGGTTATATGGTAGTTTAAAGACGATTTATATTTATTTTCTGGTTTATATGTTATGTTTAAGAAATAAAATCAAATGGAATAAAATATATCTAGCGATACCATCAAATATATTTATGGTTTATTATTTATTGCAAATTACTTTTAACAATAAGTAAAAAAATAAATATTGGATATATTATGTTACTTTTCAACACAGACACAAATATAAATAATAACGTAAAATTTTCTTGTTTAAAATAATATTTTAATTGCATTTCAAAGATATTTTTTTCAATATATTAAAATGATATTAACAAAATTTTATAAGTATATTGTGAAATTAATACAAATACTTAGTGCATTATTGTATAGATGGCGATGATGGTATTTAATGTTTCTCAGGTACATTCATCGATTTTGAATTAAAAATGTAACTTAATAACTTGTTTTTTAACTGATATTTATTGTATATGTCATTTATATTATTTTTCCTGATGAAAACGGACGTTGAGTTCGTTGAAACGTCGATTATAAATAAATATAAATACAAAACTTTAATCTCAAGTAGTTTTATTTCAATAAAAGCTTTGTCGGCAATCTAAGATTACACAAATTAGTCAAACGAACACATTAGTCAAGAATTATTGTTTACAATTTAGTAATAACAAAACTTGCTGGTCGTTTTAAAAGCCTCCTTTAAAGTTTTGTTTACACAGAACTCCCTAAATCATACTAACAATAAGTTCAAATAAATGAACAAGTTACCATTATAAATAGCATCTAATCTATCATAATTAAACCGGGGAAAATATTGTAGCAATACACACTAGTATACATAGTTCAAATAAATTTGTTATTTTTTATTAACCCAACTCGAGCATAAATATAAATCTAAAGTTGTGACTAACAACCAATGTCAGGAGAATAATATTTACACTAATTCCTAGAGATTTCACGTGGCCATAATAATTACAACCGCATTTAAACATGGTAATCCCAATGATATACACCAGTTTACCTCATTGTACCGAAAACTTTTCGCTAATACCCCGACGAGGCAGGACCAACTTTTCTAAACAACCAACTGTAACGCGCTAGTTTATTGTAAAATTTATAGAGGACGCCTGCGACTTGACTGCATCGTCATCCTACCTGGGTTTTGTCTTGCAACTCTCATATTTATATGCGACTACCGTTTGCAATGCACGGAATTTATAATAACTTCGCTTTGCCCGCGTAGATTTTCTTTTGTTCTGCCATCGACTGTGACGGAGTGCCTGGGATAATTATGTGGAATATTAAATAGAAAGCGACGGCTTTTAATCTTTTAGTCTTTTTTTAAGTTTGCTGGAAGAATATTTCTTGAAGATTGTTAATTTATTATGAAAATAGTATTTATTAGTTACTTTATAAACAATATATAATCGCAACATTAAATTATACAAATAATAAAGCTTTTTAGTAATAAAAATTTCTTAATATGGAAACTATTAATCATAAATGTGTCATATATTTTTAAAACATTATAAATGAAATATTTTATAGTATAAATATATCTTTGAAGAAAATAACAAAAATATTTATCTACTCCAGTATAAACGTAGTAGTTATTCGAAACGGTTTATTTTAGCGTCGCGACGGGCGCCAGTTTTCCCATGATAAAAACACGGTCAGCAAAGGTCTGATGCCCGGTAAACCAGACCGACGCCGACGCCGCCTAGTTTCTACGTTGATAAACGTTGTAGTGTGTTCCTGTTTCCGTTGTTTTGACAACTCTATATAAACATTTATAACTTACCCAATTTACTAATACAAAAGTTAGATTAATATTTATTTGTTTCAATTGTTTGGTCAGCTGTACGGAAAACATATTTGTATTTGTTGTAATTTAATTTAGTAAAAATAATAGTTCTAGTTTTATATTCTATATATTTTTAAAAATTTGTACACACAATACAAATAAATAATCAAATGTATTTACTTGAAACTTTACATTATTGTTACTTTTGCACATTTTATAAACATGAATCGCAAAATTTTAGTGCGGAAATGATGTTTACAATGTTAAAACTTATTTTGAAAACTCGTTTTTAACATAGGTTATACGTAAGACAAATTGGTTGTAAGTGAAATATATATATATATATATATAAATATATATATATATATATATATATATATATATATATATTATGACGTTTTTCTGAGTATTATTTTATTTATTATTTATTTTATTTTTGGCTCCTACCTGAATCCGCCATACAGCTCCGGCTACAGTTGGTTTGGTAGGCAATAGGGGTGGGTTTCAGAGGCGCCACTGAGATATAAAAAATTTACAAGTATCGCAGAAACTCGAAGGCCAAAGGTTTGGACAATTACACAAGGAAACACAAATTTATTGGATAATGGTTTCAGTTTTGTTTATGGAATTATTTATTATGTATTTATTTTTTTTTTTTTTTTTGAAATGAAACTCAATTTGATGCAGCAGAATTGAATTTAAATAAATTTTATTTAGTTTAGTAATTTTTCTCACAGAGTTTTAAATTATTATATTGACTACAAATTGTTTAATTGATTTTTGGGCAACAAAGATATGATTGATAGATCTTACGCTTATGGAAGTTACCGAGCAAGGTCCTAGCTAAGTCCTCTTCTTGTTGGAGTAGAAGGCTGAAGGCATCCAGCCAGGACTGTGAGTTGGTACAGCTCGTGGACGACAAAGATAAGCTCAAGTGGACGACAAATATAAGCTCAAGTGGTCGGGCTGATTTTCGTGACACGAGCGATTTAAATCCTCAGTGATCTAGTCACCTAATATTTGGAACTGGAACGATTTTCCTGAGCCGTGTTTCGGATCGATCGATTTTTATCAGCGTACTTTGTCTTAACTGACTGAGGCTGGTTCCACCTGGAGACGACGACCAAACGACACAGCCCTAAACTGAATCCTCCAGCAACAACTACACCAACCCTGAAAAATCATATACAAACAACAGTATCCTTGCTACGACTGACAAAATTTTACACAAGATATAAATTAAGTTGCCCAATAAAAATCACTGCTCGTGAGCTTACAATGTTTTCTAACTTGAACAGAATAATAATGTAACTAAGCGAGAATGTCATACACAAACTATTTAAAATATTTAGCAAAAATCTTAGTACAATTCAAATACAAAAAAATTACAATAATTGAAACAATAGTAAATCGCAAATAAAACAAATTGAGCAGAATAATGAATACAATTTAAATACCAAAAAGTTAATAATTTCATCAATATCAAACAATAAATAATTACCAATTATAATTTAACATTAGGGCAGATATCAAATAAATACAAAAATCGTTACAAAAACCAATGCTACTTACATTTGCTCTTATTGTGTGAAAATGCTACCACGGAATGCTCCAACTCGAACTTCGCAGAATCTTATTAATTTTTTAGATTGAAGCCAACAGCAAAAAAATCGACAACAAGAAAGCTGGCTTCAACAATCTAAATACTCGAACATCAACTACAATAAATACAAATTAATAAGAAATGACGAGATTTCAACTAGTGCTGCGCCAACCGCGAAGTTCGGCCACAAGCTCCTTCACACAAAAAGGAATGACTCCACACCGCACAAAATGATATGTTTGACCGCACTAAGCAAGGCCAACCATTATAAATTTAAGACCCAAGGGTGCCCCAAAGACACCAATCTAAACAGAGTATTACGAATCTAAAGAGAAAACAAAACTGGGGTATTTAAAACAAAATTGAAGGACCCAGGTCCAATGGAAAGGAATAGCTATATGGTTCAAAAAAACAAACAAACAAAAGAACTAAATTAATTAACATATACTATAATCCTGAACCACGAAAGGATGATTCTATTCCGGGCCGTACAAAAGCCACTACGCCAAAAAAAAATCGTCGAACACGTGTTCTTAATTGAAAGCAAAAAAAATTTAAATTAACAGAAATTTATAAAAAATAATGATTCTAAACGATAGCCGAGATAATAATATACAATAATTTAACACTACTTTCAAAAATTTAAATCGGATGATTGAGATAAAAGCAGAAAAAATATTACCAAAAATTGCAGTTACTACGATGTGGACTCTCGCACGACCGGGAACAGAATGCCTCAGTCAGCGCGTCAGCTTGGCCAAGACAGGTTAGGAGCCGGAAAAAGATAGTTCGCGCGAAGTTTGAGTTTGAATTCAATGCAATTTATTAGCCAGTAACAATAAAATTGTTACACGTCCCCGTTTCCTCCAAAAAAAAAAAATAATAGTTACGTAATCGCGAAGATAAGGGTAAGGCGCGAAGAAAAGAAACACACGGATGAAACGTCTATTCAACATCCTCTACGTCAACAGGTGAGGCCTTTAGGTCTTTTACGTGCCAAACGCCGATATCGACACCGAGCGAATCCGATAACCGGTAGGTTAAAGGAGAGATCTTGGTAGTAACCTGACATTCGGTATAACGCGGCGCAAGCTTAGAAGAAAAGTGACGAGCACCATCCGACAGAACGTAATTCTTCTTCCAAACCACGTCACCGACGTTAAACTCTAGATTTCGACGACGAGCATTATAGTACCGCGCATTTCGTTCGTAGGCGCGATGAATTCGGTCTTGAGTCGTTTTGAAAACGTCGGACAGAGACTGCAACCGATTTGCATACTCCAACGGCTCGCTAGAACAGATATTATCCGGCAGCTTATCATAAAATTTACCCGAAGTCGGTACATGACGTCCGAACATTAAAAAAGCAGGCGCAAAACCGGTAACCTCATGTACGGAGGTACGAATGGCTTGAGCGATGGCCGGAAGGTGCTTATCCCATTCCCGAGGGTTGTTGGAAAGATAGGATCGGAGAGCCGTCTTAATTACGCGGTTAGATCGTTCAACGAAGTTGACTTGAGGGTGGTATTTTGCATTATACCAAACCTTCGGCACTTGATATTTTGCCATACATTCTGTAAAAACAGCACTCGTAAACTGTGTACCGTTATCGACCATCACAATTTGCGGCACACCGAATAGGAGAAACACATCGCGTTCTAAAATTTCGCAAATTTTGGGCGCGCTGGCCTGTTTAAGCGGAAACAAAAGAATGTATTTGGAAAACCAATCCGAAATCACGAGGATGTATTGATAGCGGTGGGGATGGGTAGTAGGAGGGAGGGGGCCCATCAAGTCAATCGAGATGGCTTGCCACGGAAAGTAAATTTGCTTTGCCTTACCCATTTGGCCGGCAGGGGGTAGCTGTTCTACCTTGTTCGCAAGGCAGGTCCGACAACGACGCACGTAGCGGATGACAGAACTGAGCATCCGCGGCCAGTAGTAACGCTCCGCGATGCGTCGCATGGTCTTAAAAATGCCGAAATGACCAGCAGTCGGTTCGTCATGATGCTGCCGGACAATATTCTGTTCCTCCGAACGCGGCACAACGAGTTTCCACGCAGAGAGATTGACCGGTATTTCCCCGTGATGCGACACAAGCTTAAAGATAACTCGATTTTCTACCCGCCAATCAGGATACCGTTCAGGAGTAGCGAGAATACGTTCGCGCATATGAATATACCACGTATCGTTGGTATCTTCGAACTTATCAACGGCAGCTATTTCTAAAGGAGCGCGCGAAAGTGCGTCTGGCAGTTCATGTTCCTTACCAGGACGATGAACGAGCGTAAAATCAAATTGTTGTAGTTTAACGGCCCACCGAGCAAGCTTCCCGGCAGGTTCAGACATTCGCATCAACCAAAGTAGAGAATGATGGTCTGTAACTACAGTGAACGGTAAGCCTTCGACATATGGCCGAAACTTATCAATTGCAAAAACCACGGCTAAACATTCACGTTCGGTTACAGAATAATTTCGTTCGGAGCGATTCAACGTACGACTGATAAAGGATATGGCATGTTCGACGCCATCGGTATCCTCTTGCGTCAACACGGCGCCGATACCGAAGTTAGAAGCGTCCGTATATATTCGGAAAGGGCGTACCGGCCGAGAGTAATCAGGACTAACGAGAATAGGCGTGGTGGTTAGAGCAGATTTTAATTTCTCAAAAGCGGAAACCGCAGCAGGAGTCCAGGAGACTGGCATCTTTTTCTTTCTACCTTTCGTAAGCTCCGAGATAGGTGCAGAAATAGAGGCAAAATTAGGAACAAAACGCCTATACCACGAACATAGTCCGAGAAACCGTTTAATCTCCGTTACGTTAGTAGGACGCGGAAAGTTAGCGATGGCGCTGACTTTATCCGGGTTAGTACGCAGGCCGAACTGATCGATCACAAAGCCGAGATAATTTAATGAATGACAGCAAAATTTACATTTTTCGCGATTTATCGACAAACCAGCCGTCTTTAAGCGACGGTAAACATCTTTCAAAGTATCTACATGATCATCAAAAGACGACGAAACAATAATAAGATCATCTAAATATACAAAAACTTTAGGTTCTAATTCAGGACCAATAATACGATCCATTAAACGTTGAAGTGTCTGAGGCGCATTACACAAACCGAAGGGCATACGAACGAATTCAAACAGTCCGCGGCCAGGCACCGAAAACGCGGTTTTTTCGCAGGAGGTAGGGGAAAGAGGAACTTGCCAAAACGCGCTCTTCAAGTCGATAGAGGTGAGATATCTAGCACTACGCAATTGATTGAGTATATAATCGACTCGCGGCAGGGGGTAAGAATCTTTTTTTGTGACAGCATTTAATTTGCGACCATCAAAACAAAAGCGGTATTCACCCGACGATTTCTTTACCATCAATATGGGTGATGACCAAGGACTAAAAGAAGGACGAATTACTCCCGATTTTAACATATCGTTAAGTTCGACATTCAAGTGTTCACGAACTACTTCGGACAACGGATATTGGCGTTGCTTAACTGGTAAAGCGTCACCGGTATCAATGATATGCTCAACTAAGTGAGTTTTACCCAAACCGCTTGTATTGAGAGATTCGAAGTCAGATATCACGGAGTTTAAAGAACAACGTTGTGTGGCATTAAGATCATCATAACTAGACACGCCTCGGCACGTAGCAATTTCGGAAGCAGCCGACCACGAGTTATTCGAAAAATTTAACGACAGACCGAAGGCACGACAAAAATCCATACCCAGTATCAGAGGATGCCGAATAGACGGTACCACCGTAAAGGTACACTTCTTAGTCACGTCATTAACCGTAATCGGTAAAGTTACATTTCCTAGAGTGGCTTGTAACTGGCCATCCGCGGTAGTAATAGCAGAACGCGACGAAGTAAAAGTAACATTGCCTAAAAGAGACAGGCCACGACCGCCAATGATAGAAATATTCGCGCCGGAATCGAGCAGCGCAGTAACACATTTATTACGCAACATAACAGAGATAAAGGGACGATTATCACCATAAGTTTCATTAAAAACCGGAGAAACGTCAGGTGTACGACAAAATTCAAAGATAGTGTTTAACCAGGCAGTCCATTCGCGTTTGTCAGCTCGGAACGGGGCATGTTTTCGAGGGCTGACGCGTCGGAAACAGCGCACTCGTTTTTTGACAGATTTGACTGATTACAAACACGGCATTTAGGGCGCGTAACATTCTTTCGTCCACAACCATAACAGAAAATATTTTTCGGCTTTGTACATGACAAGGACAAGTGACCGACAGCATGACAATTCCAGCATGACCTGGTTTCCGGAGTAGGTGAATTGACGATTGAAACTTGTGGTTTAGCAGGACGTTGATACGCGAGATCAGGTTCCAATAATAATGGATTGCGAGTTGGGGGAGCTTTTAATGACGATACGTTACATTCGGAATCCTCAATCCGTTTACAACTATTAATTAAATCCGATAGCGAGCTAATAGATTGCAGCGCGCATAACCGTTGAAAGTGCGGAAGCAAGTTCTTTTGAATAGTAATAACGCGAGTGTTCTCAGGCGGTAAAGTAGGTAACCGAGAGAATAAATTCTCCATAACCGCGATATAAATTTCAACGCGTTCATTGGAACCTTGCGTTCGTTGACGGATTTCGTCCCAAAGAGATAATTCGTAGTTAGCAGGCAGGAATGTTTGTCTCAAACGCGATACTAACTCAGACCAAGTATTTACAGTAGAACGAATCATGCGAAACCAGACTAACGCGTCACCAGTAAATAATAAAGTCGCTTGTCGAAACAGTGTGTCCGGAGAAACGTTATGAGCATGAGCAGCTTCAAGAATGCGCTCCAAAAACTGATTGATCCCGGAAGAACCGTTAAAAGTAATGTTCCATTTTGGAATGATGTTAGAATTATCGGACTGATAAGCGGGTGTTCGTTCACATGGCGTTATTTCACGGAAGGTAACAGCCGGTCGCGCAGGCGAAGATTCGGAGTATGAATGTGAAACTTGTCCCGAACGATTCGGAAACGTATTACTGTTTACTGTACTATCAAAATTCAGGCGATTTATAAGCGTGGAAAATCCGTCTGAGGGAGGATGGATAGAGGCGGGATTAGCGGTATTGTTACTCAACTCAGAGTCAGTTGCAACATTCAAATTTATCAAATTTGGAGTAGTTTCAAGTGACTCTTTATTTTTCACGTGCAGTTGCTTAACAACCGACAACAACGAGATGAGTTCGCGCTGACAATCAATATGAATTCTTAAAATTCTCGAATGTAAATACGCAATACGAGCAGCCGATTTCTCATCAAGTTGGCGTTGTTCAGCACCCGATAAATAAGCAAAAGTGTGTATCATACCCAAAAGATCATGCAACTTAGATTTACAGCACCGTGCATCCAATTCAGCAGGCAAACATAAAGCGGTTTGAACAAGCGAGGCACCCTCCAACTCCAACTGCAATAACCCCGTCAAGACTGTCCTCAAATCTGCGATCGTACCAGTGTTATCAGCATTCCGGATAGACAATTCATATATAATTTCCTCATCGGAAAGATGCTCAAGACAGAACGGTAAATTGGCCATAATAACAGAAAAATATAATATTAATACAAGAAAATATACGGTGTGTAGCAATGGTTTTACAACAGAATATAACAATAATTTTCTTATACACTAAAATCGAATAATAAGTAACAACTATACTGAATAATTAGTAGCACTGATTTTTATAAGCAATACAACTCAAAACAAAACCATTAACCAATCTAAGGAAGGAATGATAGGATTTTTTACCACACCTAATGAATAATTGTATGTCACGATTAAGTATAACCAAAATAAAATATCAAATATCAATTACAAAAGACGCTAATCAAAAAATCAACAAAAGCCCCAAGTTGGGAGGCGCCAAAATATGTATGACGTTTTTCTGAGTATTATTTTATTTATTATTTATTTTATTTTTGGCTCCTACCTGAATCCGCCATACAGCTCCGGCTACAGTTGGTTTGGTAGGCAATAGGGGTGGGTTTCAGAGGCGCCACTGAGATATAAAAAATTTACAAGTATCGCAGAAACTCGAAGGCCAAAGGTTTGGACAATTACACAAGGAAACACAAATTTATTGGATAATGGTTTCAGTTTTGTTTATGGAATTATTTATTATGTATTTATTTTTTTTTTTTTTTTTGAAATGAAACTCAATTTGATGCAGCAGAATTGAATTTAAATAAATTTTATTTAGTTTAGTAATTTTTCTCACAGAGTTTTAAATTATTATATTGACTACAAATTGTTTAATTGATTTTTGGGCAACAAAGATATGATTGATAGATCTTACGCTTATGGAAGTTACCGAGCAAGGTCCTAGCTAAGTCCTCTTCTTGTTGGAGTAGAAGGCTGAAGGCATCCAGCCAGGACTGTGAGTTGGTACAGCTCGTGGACGACAAAGATAAGCTCAAGTGGACGACAAATATAAGCTCAAGTGGTCGGGCTGATTTTCGTGACACGAGCGATTTAAATCCTCAGTGATCTAGTCACCTAATATTTGGAACTGGAACGATTTTCCTGAGCCGTGTTTCGGATCGATCGATTTTTATCAGCGTACTTTGTCTTAACTGACTGAGGCTGGTTCCACCTGGAGACGACGACCAAACGACACAGCCCTAAACTGAATCCTCCAGCAACAACTACACCAACCCTGAAAAATCATATACAAACAACAGTATCCTTGCTACGACTGACAAAATTTTACACAAGATATAAATTAAGTTGCCCAATAAAAATCACTGCTCGTGAGCTTACAATGTTTTCTAACTTGAACAGAATAATAATGTAACTAAGCGAGAATGTCATACACAAACTATTTAAAATATTTAGCAAAAATCTTAGTACAATTCAAATACAAAAAAATTACAATAATTGAAACAATAGTAAATCGCAAATAAAACAAATTGAGCAGAATAATGAATACAATTTAAATACCAAAAAGTTAATAATTTCATCAATATCAAACAATAAATAATTACCAATTATAATTTAACATTAGGGCAGATATCAAATAAATACAAAAATCGTTACAAAAACCAATGCTACTTACATTTGCTCTTATTGTGTGAAAATGCTACCACGGAATGCTCCAACTCGAACTTCGCAGAATCTTATTAATTTTTTAGATTGAAGCCAACAGCAAAAAAATCGACAACAAGAAAGCTGGCTTCAACAATCTAAATACTCGAACATCAACTACAATAAATACAAATTAATAAGAAATGACGAGATTTCAACTAGTGCTGCGCCAACCGCGAAGTTCGGCCACAAGCTCCTTCACACAAAAAGGAATGACTCCACACCGCACAAAATGATATGTTTGACCGCACTAAGCAAGGCCAACCATTATAAATTTAAGACCCAAGGGTGCCCCAAAGACACCAATCTAAACAGAGTATTACGAATCTAAAGAGAAAACAAAACTGGGGTATTTAAAACAAAATTGAAGGACCCAGGTCCAATGGAAAGGAATAGCTATATGGTTCAAAAAAACAAACAAACAAAAGAACTAAATTAATTAACATATACTATAATCCTGAACCACGAAAGGATGATTCTATTCCGGGCCGTACAAAAGCCACTACGCCAAAAAAAAATCGTCGAACACGTGTTCTTAATTGAAAGCAAAAAAAATTTAAATTAACAGAAATTTATAAAAAATAATGATTCTAAACGATAGCCGAGATAATAATATACAATAATTTAACACTACTTTCAAAAATTTAAATCGGATGATTGAGATAAAAGCAGAAAAAATATTACCAAAAATTGCAGTTACTACGATGTGGACTCTCGCACGACCGGGAACAGAATGCCTCAGTCAGCGCGTCAGCTTGGCCAAGACAGGTTAGGAGCCGGAAAAAGATAGTTCGCGCGAAGTTTGAGTTTGAATTCAATGCAATTTATTAGCCAGTAACAATAAAATTGTTACAATATATAAAATGGCGCTCGCTGCAGGAGAAATTAGGAAAAAAGGTTTATCTGGATATGTTTAGAAAAGTTTTACCTAAAAAAGCTTTAGGAATAAGTTTTTTTTACATTAACATTACCAGAACATTAATTGCTGAGATAGTAAAAAATCTTTCAAAACTTATTATATTAAAATAAAAAAGCTCTGCGATTAAGTTCTTCATACATTTTATTTAAAAATCCACGTTTTGCTATACTCTATGTATATCTTCATCAGGAAAAAATAATACAAATGATATAAATAATACACAAGCAAAACATAGAAACAAGATACTAGGTGACAAAGTAACTAAATAAAAAAAATTAAATTATTAAAAAGAAAAGAGAATATCGAAACATCGATATCTAAATAAAATATATACAGAAATTAAGCTTAAACCTCTTTTTTATATTTTGATATAATGAGTTCTGAAAGATCTTTTAGTACTCTATATAAAATAAATTAAATATTTCAAAAACAGTTAACATACAATTTATAAACACATTCTACTGATAAAACATTTGAAACGTAGTTGAAAAATATATTACAATATAATGTTTGAAAATAGCTCGTAACAATAATAACAAATAATGACAATACAAGTATTTTTAGGGTAAGTGGAGCGTTAACGACAAACATAGAGACCGACACACCACTGACCATTGCGTTTTCGTTACATACATATATGTACGATGTGAACGGGAGAGAAAATCGCTGAACTCAGCTAAGTAATTTTTCACTACAGATAATGTTTATTGTCCAACGTAAATGGACCTTTCATAAATTCTATGTGAATTTTCTCTCTTCACTACTGTGGATAGCTGCTGTGGTCCACGTTGAACACACGCGTATAACCTCATTTTTCCGATCTGGTGATTTTTTTTTGCAAAAAAAAAGTAAAAAATATCTTCAAATATAAAATGTGTTTATTACAATGTGAAATGTGCTATGATGCTTGTATTCACAAAAGATCAGCAAAAATACTTTTATTTACAATACATTTAGTTTTTATTTATATAGATAAGATTAGTATATTATTCAACATGCACGTAATAATTATTATATTCGAGTAGTATACTATGCTTTTTCACGACTATGTAATAGGAAATTACAGTTTTGGTTTGAAAAAATGATCTTTTTTGAAACGTTGATTTATTACAGAACTGGAACCTAAAGCCGTTTTATTTTAATTACTATATTAATTTAATGTTTTTTTTTGATATATTTTATTTGACATGTTTTCTTTGTGCTTTGTCAATACAATAAACCTTGAAGTTACTAATTAAAATAAAAATTAATAAAATAAAATAAACATCAATATATAGTTATAGTACAAAAATTAAATGTAATATAACATTTTCTAAAAAGTAATAATAAAAAAATAAAACAAATATTTCATATTTACTTGTCAGTTACGAAAATATGATAGTAAGAAAATCTGCAGAATACAAAACAAATAAAAATCGTAGTGCTTCGAGAGAACTATTTATAAAATGGACGAAAGAAAAATAAATATAGCAGAAAGCAAATATAATTCTTTTCGAAATGTTAGACGTAATCTGACCAAGTTTGTGATAAGCTTAATACAGATATGTCATCGTGCACCTTCAATACAAACACATATCCGCCAAGAGAACATTTAGACACATATTTCAAAACTTTTTCCGTTAAAATATAAAGTTTCAAATAAATAAAGTAAAGTATTTTAAGATATAAATTATGAATACAAAGTATATTAAATTTAATTTTAATAATAAATTTACAATAATATTAATTTTATGGATACCAAAACAGCAACGAAAAACTATTATTATAAATCTTATATTTCTAATAAAATGAAGCATATTATACTATAGTATGAATATATCAAATGTGTTGTAAAGCTGGTATTTCCAATTCTGAACATAGAATAATATACATTATTACATTATATTTATTCCACAGTTAACTATTTTACATTTTAACTTCCATTTTTAATTAAAATTAATACAGAACTGAATCCTAAAGTCTTTTTATTTTATTTTAGTATTTAATATATATAAACAATCATTTTATTTGTTATTAAATACAAATTATTGTTAAATATAGTACTGTACTACATTTATTGAAATATTTATAAAATAATGTAAAATTATTAAATTGAAATGCATATGCAGGGCCGGATTTAGTCTTGATAAGGCCCCAAGCTATTTGAGATATGGAGCAATACAGGCAAATCCTCATATTTATAGTAAGCAGTATATTTAATTATATGACACTTGCTAACTCAGACAATTTTTTTTGCGGCCCCCAAGAAAGTGGGAGCCCTAAGCTATAGCTTATACGTAAATCCTGCACTACGATATATGCATACATTTAATTTTTTAATATTAGAAAAGGCATATATTAATATTTGAGTAAATTTTGAAAGTACTATTCTCATATTGCCATCTGTTGTGAAGTAGGATAAACACAAGTCACAGTTATTGATCAACTTGTGAAGTTTGGAAAATATCCTGCTTGGAAATTCTGCTTTAGCTTTAGCTATTTTAATACAGAAAGATCTCTACAGATGGCATTATTAACTTTGTAAAGGTAGAAAACTTCTACATTTTAACAAAATAAAACGGTAAAGATTGATCTTTATTATAAATGAATCATTTGATAACAGATGTTGCTCGATATACTGAAAAAATGTGAAACGCTGCTGAAGATTATGTATTATTAAAAGCTGTAGTTATGTTTATTAAATTTTGTTAATTAACAAAAAATAGTATACCATGCTTTATTAGGGAACTCTTTAAATTTTTTCAAAAGAGTACAACATAAACGTATGAAAGTACTAAGTGGGACGAATTTAAAATAATTATTTAAATTATATATATATATATATATATATATATATATATATATATATATACCACGTTTTTAAAACGGACTAAAAAGTATAAAATAATTTCTCCTAGCCCGCCATATAGATTTATAACTCCATACAAATTCCTGACCCCATACAAATTGTCATGAAAATTTATGATTGTAAATTTTTAATAGCTATGACAATACTTTTAAGATTTAAAATGAAAAACGTGGGGCGCATACATTAGAAAATAGTATAGAGTGTAAGGAGTAGCTGTCGTTATATATATATATATATATATATATATATATATATATATATATATAGGTATATTTCAATAAATATTTTTTTAGCATATAAGTTATTTTAAGAGTTTGGGAGAATATGTAATTAGCTTGTTTAGATTCCAGTTAAATATATAAATATATAACAAATAAATAAATTACATATTCGTTTATATATATATATATATATATATATGTTAAACGTCTACAATTCACAAACAAAAGTACCTTTATATAAACAAGTAAATTTACAATAATATTGAAATACTATTACCGAAATCAAATCCAATTCAACATAACCACAATTCCATCCACAAACACAAATCCAATTCGGCATCCAAAAACCTTGCGGCCGCCTCATCCCGCGTCAAAACTAAACGAACTCGAGGCAGACTTACGAATCCGTATATCAGTGGCCGAGGGGTAGTGCGGGTATTGATTCAGTTCAATGTGCTCCGGTGCTCCGGGTTCGGTTTGTATGCGTTTTGTCCCTCTCGTAACCTTCTAACCCCGGTCCCAGTCGTTGCTCGCACACGGTTTAATCGTGTAAACACTATTGTGTAATAACGCTAATTAACTAAGCATCCGGTGGCACGAGCAAATGCCTGCCCGTCGGCGACGACCTATAGACAACAACTCTCTGGCTTCTGTGCCTTTCCGGTCGGCCTTTCCGGTTTGAACGGATTGTGGAAAGGGTAGAGATGGTGATATGAGGAAATTGTTTTGTGCATTTGTTTTTTTGTGCAAGCGAATAAATAATTATTGGAGTCTTGTCGATTTGTTAAGAAGTTTTTGATATGAAAATTAAATGTTTTTTTTTGTAAGAATTAAATTAAATATTATTATATTTTTCTACACCAATTGAATAATTTATAATTAACTAAAATACAAGTATCAGGTTTATTTTAAATACTTTTTCTCATCCAAATTTACTTACAGTAATAAATACCATAGCCATTCCCCGAAATTTTAACATCTTGCGTTTTTGAGTAAGAATGATCGTTTTTCAAATTTTCAAGACTTATTTTTAATATAATTGTAATATTTGATTAAAGTGTACAGAATATTAGAAAAATACCAGAAAAATTTAACCACTGAGTGAAAAAAAAACTTTATGTATGAGTTCTATACAATATATTCCTAAGATTGTAAATAATATTTATTTATACAAATATGAAGATTTAACATTTCCGCTGCCAAAATTGAGAGACTTGTTATAATAGTTTCTCAATGCAGTCTTTTGATATCTGTATTTATATAACGTTAGAGTAAAATAATGACAAGTTATGTCACAATAAAATAAGTGAAATAAAGTACAGTTTCTTTTAACAATCTTAGAAAATTATATTATAGTACAAAATATTTATTTTTCTATTTCTTTATCTCTTTTCTTCTCACATTTTTATGTATTTTTTGATTGAACACTAAATGAAATAGTAATTCTCAAATATATTATATTATATTAATATTTCATTTATTATAAGAGTATATAAATTTTGCACTTTCGCTCACTTTTCACTTGTGGCAACTGCCTTACTTGCCAAACCCTCGGCACGTCACTGCTAAATACTACTAAATATAATCATTTATTACTATTTTTTTAATAGCAGATTCAATAATTTTATTTATCGTTCAAATAATTTATTTATTATTTAATTTTTAAATATCAATTTTCAAAAATGATAATGAAAATAATTTTCCAATTTTATTGTATATTTACAATTGTTATTCAAAATTAAGTAAATTAATAAAAAGTATGTATTTTTAAATATAACATCAAATATTAAATTTACAGATATTTATACTTTGGAGCATTTTAAATACTTTTTTAGTACTGAAAATATTAAAGTATTTTACGTTTTTAACCAATCACAACTTTAATTGTTTCTCAATGTGACAGAAAAACATAAAATAATAATTATTTATATATTTTATGCTAAAAACATAACTTCGATACGACATTGACTGATAAATTGACAGTCAGATTACGTTACTAAATATTCTATATTTTGTAGAAATGTAATGATTCTAAATAAATGATAAATATTTGAATATACATAGTTTTATCGTCATAAGGTCATCATTAAAAATTAAAAGGTCATTGAAAATAATTCATGCAAAATTAAGGCGACTTGAAGTTTGACCTTTTCAAAAATCAGACGAAGCATATACAATTAACAACCATTTTTATTTATTATTTAGTTATTATTTTTCATCCATTAAATGAAATGGAAAAGATTCATTATGAAAACAGTAAACATATTACTTTTATAATTACCACGATATATAAAAATTATTTTATTTTGATATTATTAACCAAGCATTTAATATCTTTGTTAATAAAAACTACATAAAATAAATAGCCAGGTAATATGTATAATTACAATAATAAATTAAAGTAAAAATATGAGGTTTATTAACATCCATTTCTCATAAATAACCAACTCTACTTTGTTTTACAATCCAAATATGAAATCTTTAGGTCGGTGCATTAAACATACACACTTGAATAGATGAAGTAAAAAATAAAATATTATTAATTTATATAATAATAAATATAAGTATATATTTAATTAAAAATTCTGTCATAAAAAATTGTTATTTATAAATTTTTATAATCTAGTTAATTATTTTGTTACCTAGTAGCTTATTTTTATGTTCTGTTTATTTACTGTATATTTTATTTGTATTATTTTTCCTGATGAAGATGTACATTGAGTAAGTCGAAACATAAATTATTAATAAAAATTAATGCAGAATTACAACCTAAAGCTGTTTCATTTTAATATAATAAATTCTGAGAAATATTTTACTATATTTTTATTTTGTATTTGTGCATGTCGTTGCTGACGTTATATTTATTTTAAAATTGAAATATTTTATTTTTTAACTACAAATATATAATTTATCGCATCGTATTAAGATCTATCAAGAGATTTCATTCAATAATCTAACTGCAGTCGTATTGTAAATATACGCAGCAGCTAAAACGCATTTATTTTCCGAAGAGGAATGATGATAAATGCCGGGTAAAAATCGCCTGTAATATGAATTTTTATCGTCCGGAAAATTCGATCATATTATTGGTTTTGTTCGTGAGTGCGGTGTGTGTGTGTGTGTGTGTGTGTTTGGTTTTTCTCTTCTTCGACTTTAATACATCACCGTTCCCGTTGTGTTTGACGTGACATATTTTCTCGAATGAAAAATTCGACGTTGGCTGTATGAGTGCGCACAGGGCGAATAAACGAGGTAACGTGCGGTGTACGGGCTCGCGCTTGATGGTTTGAAATAAAGCGAGAAATAGACGATTCCAGATCGCATATAAACATGTCCATTTTCTTTGCTGCGCGAATTTTTTGACGCGCTTTATTTTAGTCCTTTTGCAAACTCAGAAATTATGTATGAATGAGTTTTTTTGACAGACGTTTGGCATTTTATCGTTGGCAATATTAAAAAAGCTTAGTAAAAATATATGTTTGTTCGGTAAAATTGTGCTTAAGATGAGTTGAAAAAGATGTGAATAATATATATATATATATATATAATTTGAGTGAGAATTAATGGTTGATAAGAACAAATATGAGAGTATATCAAATACAAGCATGAAATATTTATTCACTGAAAATGAAAAAAACTTTTATCACCTCGACCTGGAATCGAACCAGGATCTCTCCACTTGCCGGGTAGCCGCTCTGACCACTGAGCTATCGAGACTGACGCCAGATCTAGTGACAGGAAAAAGCATATACTGAAATGATTGGACTCCTATCACTAGATCTGGCGTCAGTCTCGATAGCTCAGTGGTCAGAGCGGCTACCCGGCAAGTGGAGAGATCCTGGTTAGATTCCAGGTCGAGGTGATAAAAGTTTTTTCATTTTCAGTGAATAAATATTTCATGCTTGTATTTGATATACTCTTATATATATATATATATCAAAACTACAATCGATAAATTAAAGAAAAATTAAATTAATAAGCCAGATTTTATTTAATTGTGTACCTTCACAAAATTTATTTCAAAGCAATTTAATTTGATATAATGAATTTTGAAAGATAATTTATTATATCAAAGAATAATTATTAAACATTAATTAATCCTCTTTAGGTTATTTTATATTTTAGAATTTTTTTACAAATATTAGTAATTAATTTAATTATCAATAATTTCTACATTTTTGTCAAAATCATTGTAGAAAACATTGCTTTAATACAAAATTACTCTAATACAAACGACTAGGTTAACGCATGACTTAGTAAAAACTAGTCAAAACAATATAATTGGAAACATGTGTTTGCTTCATCGGGGTCTCGTCGTCAAGTTGGCCAATACATATTTTCCAAATTTATTAAATTTATTAATTATTGGTTCACTGCGATTAAGTGGATATTTAAATATTTGTGAAACCCTTTGTGTCATCGCAGAAAACATTGCTTTTGTATAAGTATATGATTAATAAATATTCTGACAAAATAATATGAATTTTATGTCTAAAAAACAAAACATTTCCGTTAATAAATAATAAATACTTCAATCAGAACACAGTTCATAAACTGTAGCTGCACTATTTCTTCACGTAGAAAATCGAAACTTACATTTGTTTGTTGTGTGGGGGGGGGGGGGCTTGAACCCTCACTTGTTTTGAACATAACCAACAAGCGCTGTCGTTATAAATCACTCGACAGTTAATAGACGCGTCGCCATCGCAACACCGATACTAAAAGCAATGTTCCAGAGACCGATGCATACACATACACCGTGAATTCTGCAATCCACTTGGGAGCAAGCAACTGGACGTCGTTTTCGTCGTAAAACTGTTTCTTTTAACGTTTATTGCGGCTTTGAAATCTACGCGGATTGTGACGGATTCATGTCATGATTATTTCAGATTCCAGTTGTAATTAAGTGTTCGATTTTGAATTCGAAATTTAGCAAAGCTACTTTGTTTGAGACTAGATTAGATATAAAAAATGGGATGATAACAAAACAATTTCATTTTGAATCACAAGTTCATGTCGACATACCAGAAGTGATGTCACTTGTTTAGTGACAAAAATTGTTTACGTGCCTACAAGCTCAGAGCGATTTTTTTTTATTAACAATTACAAAATGTTAAATTTATTGTACAAATTTGCCAGTTACAAACAAAATTTTTATTTAAAAGTATACGTACATTTCGTAAAACGTTCATCCCAGTACAAAATACAATATAATCGCTTCAACTTGCATTAATAAATCAGTACTTCGTTCAGGATTTATCACACCAGTACAGCATCACCAATCTGTTGACATCTAAATCCACTCTATTCCTGCTTCACATGCACACATACATACACATAGACACACACTAACACACATTTATATACATACATGCATCGCAATGATTAAGTTATGAAATATGCGCCAACGACGATGGGCGTAACGTTGCAAGGCTCCGTTGAAAGCCATTAGCGGCCTTCTCAGACGTAGTGATAATATCATTTATTAGGCGGGTACCGGCATACACACACAAACACACACGGACGCGACGCACAGCGTCCCGATGCCGAGCAAAAGCTGCCAACTCGATTTCGACACGATATATTCAATTTGCATGTAAACAACATGCATACTGCCATTCCGTTACCGGGCTACGGATATGAAGATGAGGCTGAATTTACTAACGACAAGAAACGGTGACGTATGCAATATTTAATTATGTGATTGGTGGAGATATTTCGAATATGTGTTGGTAAGTAATAATTGGTACTGAATTTTATTTACAAAAGTAAAAATAAATAATAATTATTTTTTTTAACTAAATATTAGGCAAGTTTGAAACAAATTTTTATATTTTAAATTTTCAATTATCTTTCTTTTTGTTGTAACAAAGTTAGTGATATACAAAAAATAATATTTTAAAATTAAAATAATTTAAATTATTTAAAAAATTAAAGAAGTTAATTTTGAAAATCGTTTTTGTTACAATAAATATTGTTAAACTACTGTCATATAGTTTTAATCACCAAGTAAACCTCGCAAAACTTATCAGTATAATATAATATTTTTTTATTTTTAACTGTCTAAAGCTCGGTTTTATAATTACCAAAGTAAATTATAAAATAGCTATTTTTACCACAAATAAATTTAATAAACAAGTAAATTTACTGTGCTGTTTCACAAAAAAATAATTTATATAAATAACTTTTGGGAGATTTATCGACTGAGAATTTTGACATTTATTAAAATAACTTTCAATATATTCAATACTATTTTTAAATTGTTGAAAAGCACTTGAAAATGAATAAAAATCGTGACAGAGGCAAAAACTACAAAAGATCTGAGAAAAAGAATATGTTAGAAAAAGATGATATGTTAGACAAAATACTAAAAAAAAATTGTATAATTATGACCTTATTCATTTCTAAAGTAAAATTTACTTCTATAATATTTGACCAAATAACTTACATAGTTAATTCGTTCATCTAATATATTTACTAAGTTTATAGTACAGTTATTATAAGAATAAGTTGAGTATAAGTGGTTTATTTAAATTATATTGTCATTAGAACTACGTATATATGAAAAGTTTCAAATCTACTGGATATGTGGAAAGTCAAAATTGGAATACAAAATTTGACTCTAACTAGTAAGTAAACTTAAATAAAATTTTGAAAAATAAAATCGAGCAAAACTAGCTTTGGTAATAATTTTAAAAAATAAATACTAACTGAAGCTAATCTATCAATACCTATTAAAAATAAATTATATAGTCAATTTGAAAATAACATAAAATTAACTATAAAAATTAAAATAATGAACTAACTATATTGTTTACCAATGTGCTATAAATTTCTTAATGAAATTCTGGACTAGGCAGATTATAAAACTACTTTTAGAATCGTTTGACATAGTTTGCTTTATCTCTGACATAAAAATGTACGATCGAAGCTCAGGTACACGTTCAGTAAATACTCATTGAGTATGCATTTAAACTTATTATTCCCAATATAGAATAAAACACTTTATTTATGCAAGTGTTACATTAAAGAAACATTAAAACTACATGTTATCGGAAAGTAATAAAAATTTTATGGAACATTATTACTATTTCTAAAAACTTTTTTATTTTCTTTGTGTATAATTCAGTGAAAATGTTAACGAGCATGTAATGATCAAAATTACTTATGAGAATGAAGATCGTGCTAAAGACGAATGTCGTAATTTATTCGAATAAATAATAATCACTACAGTCAAGTAAAATACTATAATATTTCTACAATTACATAATAAAAAAAACGGGCAAAAATTAACTGATCTTCAAAAATATTTTTGATCGCTTACAAATTACCATTAAAATATTTAATTTGAAATTTAAAAATCATGAATGATCTTTAAAAATTATGAATAATCATTATAAATTAAATTTATTTCTATTATTTGCTTTTGAGCATGATTTTTACATTTTGATTATTGATATTTTTATTTATTTTAATTACGTTCTGCTGTTTTTAATTATCATATGTTAATAACAATTTATTATTTAATATTGAAAGAAAAACAATTTCAATCTTACTGTTATTAATCGAAAACTAACCTAACATTTTACCAATTAAAGTATGCTATTGTACGTACGTAAAGGAGTTTTGACATTCTTCTGTACAAGTACAAGCAAGCTTTATTAAGTTTATAGCAATTTGAGACTTGATCACTTCAAGTTTCTACCTAAGTTTTAACCTAGGAGAAGTTTTAGCCCCGCTGTGTTTAACATTACATATTATATTTTACTGCAACAATAAACAACATATTCTTTTGTAAAGTGTACTTGTGCTTTCGTACGTACATTTATGTACATATATGTAATATTCGTACACACTAAGAAGTTTATGTTGATTTAGTTTCAACTATCGTATTACTCTTTGTTTATCTTATCTATATGTACAAGATTAATTGAAAACATTATACAATACGGGTTATTTTTGGAGTGAGTTATTTGTTCACTAAGTTGCAGATATTTGCTTGAAATTTAGTTTATTTTATATCCAGATAGATCATATTTAAAGCTTTATGTTGAACTGAATTTGAATGAATAGCAAATCAATGTTACTGTACTCAACATGTATCATTTCGACTTAAATAAATGTATTATTATTATTAATGCTAAATAATAAAAACATTTACAAATAATCAGTACCAATAAATATGATAATAAATAAAAATTCTGATCATTGTTGAAATCTGCTACAATTCTAATGTTTTACTAAACAAGACTATAACAATAATTTTATTTATTTGATATTATTTACCAAAATAAATATAAATATAAACTAGTAGTATCAAAATTTGTTTTATAAATATTAAATAAAATTCGAAACTAAAAGCAATATTTAAAAATTTAAATATTAATAAAATTAAAACTAAATGTGATAAAATAATTTTAAAACAAAACTTATTTATTAATAATTTAATCTCGTTTGCAAATATTTGTGCGAAAAATGTTATTTTTTAATTTATTATTACTTGCTTATTTATAAATATTGCATAGTAATAACAAAATTACAGTTCGTAAAACAACCTGTAAAATAAATCAATATTTTATATATTTTTAGATTCCCAAATTTATTTTTTACATTTTATGTTTTAATGTAAAATTTGGAACCTTAAACCTGGAATAAAAAATCCAGCATTATAAGTCAAGATATAAAAAATAAATTACTCAAAAATATATAACAGTATAATACATTATAAAATTTTATCGATATTTTAGTGATGGAAAAAAAAAACGAAAAAATTATTTTCTCTTTAGTGATTCGCAAACGATATAAAATGTAGATTACATTATCTTTAAACACATCTAGATTCTCTCCTTATTTTGTCAAAGCCTCGGGCTAAAAAATCCAATTTAGCTGCATATAACCGAGATTGGAATCAAATAAGGGCTTATAGAACATTTCGCATAAACAAAACTTTAAGCAGCCTCTTCTACATGGCGGAACAAATATGAATCGGGAATCACCGGCGTCGTATATCGTGGCCTAGTTCTCTTCCGGTAAACTTAAAATTATTACCTAGTTGTTTACTTGTGTCTGCAATCGGTACACAGTTGCATAATAAATAACATTAGTTATGAAATAATGAATATATTATTTGGAAAAGAAAAAATAGTATATTATGTTACGAGGAGTAGAAAGCGATGATTATTGTATTAAGCTTAGATACTTGTGGCCGAGACAAAGCATTCTAGGCGAAACACAAAAAGAGCTTCCTATTTCAAGTGACATATGCGATTTGTTTTTTCAAATGTTTTAAACGAAACTAAACCAAAAATAAATAAAAATACATGCCAAGTAAAACCTTAACATTACTAATAGTTGTAGAATATTATGCATATATTTTTTATATTTGTTACGTTATATGTGAGAATTAATTTTTCTTTATTCGAATATACAATTTCTGACAAATTTGT
>OZ014559.1:6054045-6079887 GCA_963966155.1 Clivina fossor | reverse complement strand
TTTTAATAATAAAATTAGTTGACATTGATACAAATGTTTAATGTTTTGTTTTAAAATTTCAATAAAATGCTGACAAATTTGATTAATTTTACACTATTTTTATTATTCGTATATTTTTCTGAAAAAACAAAAGATTTTAATAGTATATTATGTTAAGAGGAGTAGAAAACGATCTTTATTGTGTTGAACTCAGATACAGCAATCTGGGCGAAACAGAAAAAGAGCTTTCTATTCCGAATAACATAATGTTATTCTTTTAAAACATAAATTAAAATATATAATAAGAAAGCTTAACCTTACTAATAGTTGTAAAACAGTATTTATGTTTCTTTGGTTGAATATGCACTACTTCTTCACACTTTTTAAATAATTAAATTTAAATTCAAGCAAAAATAAACACTATGATACAATTGTCACTAAATAATTTTCTATATAACCGCGCTGGAGATATCAGATTAAATACACTTGACCGTGTAGTCATGTTTGGTGCAGCCACCAGTGATGTATAAAATAAATAACTACTGTATAATAATGTTCACATTATTGTACTAGTAATATAATGACCTCCTTTTAATTTAATAATTTTACTGTTTTTTTTTATGTATTTATTTATTTATTTATTTATTTATTTATGGTTCTAATGTTTAAATTTTATCTGTTTATACTTTTTAAAAAATTATTTATTTATTTTTCATTTTTCAAGTGTATTATAACTAGAATTGCCATTTGTGCTGCTTTCAAAAGAACAGTTCTTTTTTTTTTAATAAAAATTTTCCAGTTCTCCTTAAGATATAATTGTTCTTATTTTTTGATTCTGTTTGTCTGTGTCGGACCAACAGTAGAAATTGCAGTTGCAACTCTGTGTTACTTTTCGTGATATGTAGGTAATTCAAATCTTATCTATTACTAATATTTTATTGTGATTATTTTATATATCTTGTAATTTTTTGAAATTTTGGAAATTCTTAAAATAATTTTGTGCAATATTTAAATAAATAATAAATATTCCATTTATAAACACGGCATTTTCTTGATCTACGACTAATAAGTGTTGCATTCAATAAGTCAATTTTATCGACTATATTTCTTCGATCAAGAAAAAATGTTGCAATCCTAATAAGAAAGTTTTACATTTTTATATTATTATTTTATTTATTTAAAGTGCTTGTAAAAATTTAACCAAAAATATTGTTTCTATGTATTACAACTATTGTTTAAATCTAAAAACTGAAATTTTTCTGAATGTCATGGGGGGAGAGGAGAGGACAGCGAAAGTAATATTTAGCTTGAAACCATATTTTATTGTTGGTCAGTCCTCAAAATAATCTGTCACTTTAAATATGATAATAATCTAAAATATTTGTCACTGGTATAGAAATATATTTAAACATATTAATATTAAACAAAAACAAAATGAAAATGTATACACTGTAAAAAAGTTGGGTAATTTTACACATATGCTAATCACATCTAAAAGTAGTACAAAAAGTATGGTGTCACGACAAAATTACACTGCCAGAATTACACATAGACGAAACTACACATAATTACAAATGGATTAAATTACGCAAAAAAAAAAATTACAGGAGGAAAATATAGGTTGACATCAATTAGTAAATTTATTACTTTTACAAATATGTATATTTAAAATTTCCAGTATATAAATAGAAGGCATAAACAATGTAAGAAATATACAAATATATTTAAACGTTTAAATTTATGAATAAGATGAAATAGGGATAAAAGAAATAGTAGAACAAATAAGTATTTAGTTTGAAATCCAAATATCAATAATATTTTAATTGGATTAAAGTTAACATGTAGGTCTTATAAAGTATTCTAACATTAATGGAACTCCTATTTCAAAATAAATGGTAATCAGTGTAAAATTTTAAATTTGTGTATTTTTATTTATGTGTAATTTCTTCTCTATAAATTTCATTACAAAAGAATAATATCTTTTACACTCTTCAACATGAGTTGCAATTTCATATGTGGGAAAACAGGAAGCCTTAATATTCTTTCTTGATGAAATTTAACCTATTTCATCGGTAACATTTTTCACATAAAACAAAGTAGCGTAAATTATGTTTTCATTATCAAACAAGTCTTCAACAACCTAAGATCTTCTTGGTTGTATTGCTTTCTTAATAACAATTTTATCATAACTATTCATTAGAAATATATTTTGAAGCATTATGTGTTCATCTTGAAGTTTGTTTTTATAATAAATTAATGCAACTTTATTGAATAAACATTTACTAGTATCGAATTTTTGTACATGAATATATTGGTTAGTGTGAGTAGCCTAACAATCGTTTTTTTTTTAGTATTAATATTAGTTATTTTAATTTTTTTAAATTATATATACTGTTAGTAGGTTAGATACAAACTTTTGTTTAAATATAAAATATACTGAATTAATATTTTTGCAATTTCTTTATTAGGTACTTATTTGTCTAACTTTTAAAAATCTATTTGACGCAAAATTAAATTATTTATTTTTATTTCAGTTACAACATTTAAAAATTTGCAAAATTAAAAAATGGCAAATCAACGGAAAAATTTGTCTGAACAACAGGAAATGGCAGGAGCAAGTTTATCAACAGGTAAGTTTGTTTTAATTGTATTTCGTTACATACTAATAAAATTGTTGCACAATTTATTTTAAATTTTATTTATTATCTTTCTCTAGATACTTAAAACTTTTTTTCATAAAATAGATATATTGATTTCTGTTCTCCATAAAATATCAACTTTAGTAAATGTAGATTGATAAGTTTCAGTGCTAAAATAACAAACAATAATTTTAAAATAACACGGTTTTAGGGTACAGCTCTGTATTAATTTTATTAATAATCGACGTTTTAACGTACTCTACGTACATCATTATTAGGAAAAAAGATATAAATGTTATTTGCAGTAAATAAACAGAACAAAGAAACAAATTACATCGTCAATTATATTAATAAAATTAATATATTACTATATCCTAAAACCGTTTTTTTAAATATAATAAGTTTTGAAAGACTTTTTACTATGTTAAAAATATTTTTTTTTAAATGTAATATATTGACATTTTTTTAAAAATAGTAAATAACTTATTATAATAGATATTATTATAAAGTAAATTGTGTTTTTTATTTGAAAAATAATATTCGTTCTCGGTAAATCCAGAAAAATATTTAACATATAGGTATAATAATATTAATTTAGGATTATATTTAACTACACTACTTAATATGAAAAACATTAATATTTTAATAGTAATTCTAATTGTAAAATCATATTTTAGGTACATACCTGGATTCCAGTACAACAATTACGGTAAGTAAATAATTTATTGTTGTTATACTTATTGTTAGATTATTGAAATAAACAGAAGCATAGCGAAGATATGTTACTCACGACAGTCAATTTGATCGATGCTAAGTAAACTCTACACAGTCAATATTATTGTCAGTATTTTTTAATCAGTACAACCAGAGCTGGGTAAATTATATTTAAAAAGTATTTAAATACAAAATACTAAATACTTTAAATGAAAGTATTTAAAAACAAATACAAATATTACTTGAAAAGTATTTACTGTGTTTTTCGGGGAGACGCACCGGATAATAAGACGCACCCCAAATTTATGAAACGATTTTACATATATATATACAAAATTCGCATAGAATTTTCTCGGTTGGTATGCCGTGGTTTATCTATCCTCATCGCAGACGTTTCACCAAACATTGCAGATGGCACCTTCAGTGCTTGATGATTAAAGCACTGACGATGTCGTCTACGATTATGGCGAATTGTTTGCGATAAGGATAGATAGACCACGCCATACCCGCCAAAAAAATTCTATAAATTCAGTGAATACTGGCCTTGAAATCCGGATGATTACTATAAAAAAATATATTATAAGCGCATATGATTATACACACTATTGACTATTGACGCTCAAATTAGACCATAAGATCGCACCCCAAACTAAATTCGATTTTTCTATGTAAAAAGGTGCGCCTTATGATCCGACAAATACGATAAACAATTTTTTATAAATACTAAATATAAATACTTATATTAAAACATATTTATATTATATAAAATTCATACTTTAATTACATAAATAATAGCTAAATATGCATAAATAAAACATTAATGACCGTATGCATAAATGTTATTGTTAAAAATATAGGTTCGTTAAAATAAAAAATTTTGAATTCCGTAAGAAATCTTTCTATGTATAAATTTGCAACGAAATTTCTTATGGAATCCAAAAATTTTCACTTTAACGAACTATTATTTTTAAAGAAAATATTTATGCATACGGGCATAATTCTTACCTGTTAAATTTCAATAACAATTCAATATCAAACTCTACGTTAAATTAAACAATTGTTATATAAAATTGTAACATTGTATTTTTTGATTTTTTTGTATTTTGGAAAATAAAGAAAAAAATTTTTTTTCCAAAAAATTTTTGGCCAAATTATAAATACGAAAAAAATTCAAAAAAATATACATTATTCTACATAGGATATTATATCTCAGGTATTTTTTCGGTACAATAATAATCGTTTTTGTAGAAAATAGAGTCAGTTAAAACATATAATATTTTTTATTTTATATAAATCAATTAATAATATTAAATTAATTATTGGATCACTAATTCAACATTTATTATGTAATTTTCAAAACAGTCAGTTACAATAAATAAGTTGTATTAAACGAATAAATTCAATATTAACTTCAACATGTTTTGTATTTGAGCTACGTGTCTGAATATAGCAATTAGAACCGTGTGAATTAACGTTAAGGCCTATTCATGGCAAACAAAAGGCTATATTCAGACGGGTGGTGGAAATCCAAAAATAAATAATTTTACATTCGATTTACAGGTTTAATTCTTCATATTTATGTTAACTAATTATTAGAAAAATTTGCTAATTATGCACAATTAATAATTTAATACTTCACAATTTTTATATATTTACAGAATTAGCATATAAAAAAAATTAATCAAATATTTAGTTGTCAATATTTTTATTGTTTATTATTATTTTGATTTCCATAAAATATATATTGTAACAAAACGAAGATTGTGTGTGAATGCACATATGTGCTTGTGTATACGTGCCGCGTAACATGTTATTGGAATGTGTTTACGTAATGTGATGACGCAATGTCTGTGTGCGCTGTGTATGTATGCATATGTGCAAAGCTTCTATGAGGCTTCTAGAAAAACAGTAGAGCATTCGCGTAGGATTGGTTGCAGCGTATTTAAGGCGCTACAAGCCACAAGCAGAGTCAGTCATCATGAGATAGTCGATCTAGTAAGATCGTGTAGTCGGTCCGGTTGGGCCAAAAAGTGATGGCTCAGTGAGTTATCGTCAGAAAGCGATCCTAGTTGGGTCGTAGTAATTGGCCTGGTAATATTATTCGGTTAATTGGCGGTAGCTCGGTTAAATAAATAAATAGTGTGAAATAAATATGTGAATATAAATGGTGATATAAATATGTGAATATAAATGTGTGCAAATGTATTAATGTGGTGTTAGTTCATAAGTGGTGTGTCAATGTCAGTCTGATAGTTGTATTATAGGTAAATGTAAATAGTGTAATGTTTGTTTAGCTCCGCTCGGCTAACCGTTGTTATTATTGTACAGAATTGTTATTTAGTGTTTAAGTATTGTGAAATAAATGCTAGTCAAATTACAATCGCAAATATGGTGGTATTTAATATAATATTTCCAATACTGTTCAGACAGCTCCGACACGAAACCAATTCACGTTGCAATATGTTGTTCAGGGCCGTATTTAGGATCTGTAGGGCCCTAGGCTGAACCTGTGGTGCGGGCCCTAGGCTGAACCTGTGGTGCGGGCCCTTACGAGGGGGGGGGGTTTGTGATTTTATAATTTTAAATAAACATGTTAGGAAAATGCAAGATAAAAAAGGAATGTAACAAACAAGTAAATTTTACTTATATTTATTTAATTGAAATAGAGTATTAAAAAAAAATAAATAATAAACTTAGAAATGAAAATATCAAATAATCTTAGTGGCTAATTGGTTTTGCGCTAACACTTAGTACTAATGAAGCTATATGTACTAGTGAAGTGTATTGTCACTGGTTGCAAGGCGGGTTATTCTGTTTTATGAAAATTTAAGTAAAATACTTAAAAGGTTATTGATTAAATAATTATTTACTTTAAATTTGAAAAGTGTGGTGCGGGCCCTTTTGTGGTGCGGGCCCATAGGCTGCAGCCTATGTAGCCTATGCTTAAATACGGCCCTGATGTTGTTACTTGTTATTATAGTACTTATGTATTAATTTCAGAATTTTTGTATGTGTGGTTTATTTGCAAAAAAAATAATTTTCATCATTTTCCTTGAAAATGCGATTTTCTCTTATTTCACACATACATTCTATTTGAAAAAAAAAAATTTGATTAATCTTAATTACAATTAACAACATATATATTTTTTGAAAATCAAAATAATAATAAACAAAGAAAATATTAACAATTAAATATTTGATTAATTTTTTTTATATGCTAATTCTGTAAATATATAAAAATCGTTATTAAATTATTAATTGTACATAAATTAGCTAATTTTTCCAATAATTAGTTACCATAAATATGTAGTATTAAACGAATAAATCGAATGTAAAATTAACCTTTTTTGTATTCCCACCACCTGTCTGAATATAGCCTTTTGTTTGCCTTGAAATGTCCTTAATCACAAATGAAAAAAAATATATTTTGCATACCAGATAATTTATAATTAACTTAAATGTTCATTGAATTTTTATATATTGTTAAGTTAAAGAAATTCTGTGTTAGTTAAATATAAAATAAACAACTGTGCCCTATTGATATTGAAGCACGCACATTGTAAACATTTTAGATTATTTTAAATAATTTCAAGTAATTTATATATTTTGTTGTAATTTAAATACTTTAAAGTATTTTAAGTTTTAAGTTTATTTATAAATATTTTATACTCTAAATACAATTACTAATTACTAATTACTAGCAGGTATAACAGTCATGGATATTTCATATTTAATATTTGCGGAAGTCCATGACTGTCTAGTCGTCTAGTACATCGAACTTTGTTAGTTTTGTCAGCATTTTTAGTCGTCTTTCAAAGTTCGATTACATTCGATTTTTGTTTGAGCTGCATTTTTATGAATCCAGTTTGGTCGAAAACTAAATTATTTTAATTAAGGGCATTTCAAGGCAAACAAAAGGCTATATTCAAACGGGTATGGTGGGAATACAAAAAAGGGTAATTTTACATTGGATTTATTCGTTTAATACTACATATTTATGGTAACTAATTATTAGAAAAATTAGCTAATTTATATACAATTAATAATTCAATAACAATTTTTTATTATTTACAGAAGTAGCATATAAAAAAATTAATCAAATATTTAATTGTCAATATTTTTTTTTGTTTATTATTATTTTAATTTCCAAAAAATATTTGTGTTGTTAATTATAATAAAGATTAATCATATTTTTTTCAAATAAAAAACATGTGTAAGATAAGAGAAAATTGCATTTTTCAAGGAAAATGATGAAAACTATTTTTTTTCAAATAAACTGCACATAAATAAATTCTGAAATTAATAAATAAGTACTATAATAACAATTAACAACATATATATTTTTTGGCCATCAAAATAATAATACACAAAGAAAATATTGACAATTATATATTTGATTATTTTTTTTACATGCTAATTCTGTCTGAATATAAAAATTGTTATTAAATTATTAATTGTAGATAAATTAGCTAATTTTTCTAATAATTAGTTACCAAATAAATATATAGTATTAAACGAATAAATCGAATGTAAAATTATTCATTTTCGTATTCCCAGCACCTGTCTGAATATAGTCTTTTGTTTGCCTTGAAATGGCCTTAAGCGCCTTAAGTGACGGATAGATATTCAGAAGACCAACATTAACGTCAATTCACACGGTTGTAATTGCTATATTCAGACAGGTACCTCAAATACAAAACATGTTGAAGTTAATATTGAATTTATTCGTTTAATACAACTTATTTATTGTAACTGACTGTACTGAAAATTACATAATGAATGTTGAATTAATAATTCAATAATAAATTTAATATTGTTAATTGATTTATATAAAATAAAAAATAGTATATTTTCTAACTGGCTCTATTTTCTACGAAAACGATAATTAATGTACCGAAAAAATACCTATGTAAAATAATATATATTTTTTAGAAATTTTTATATTTGTGGAAAATAGAAAAAAAAAATTTTTTCCAAAAAAAAACATAATTTTTGCTTTTTTTAACTAAATTATAAAATAAAAAAAATTCAAAAAAATATATATTATTCTATATAGGATATTATATCTCAGGTATTTTTTCGGTACATTAATTATCGTTTTTGTAAAAAATAGAGCCAGTTAAAAAATATACTATTTTTTATTTTATATAAATCAATTAACAATATTAAATTTATTATTTAATTATTAATTTAACATTCATTATGTAATTTTCAGAACTGTCAGTTACAATAAATAAGTTGTATTAAACGAATAAATTCAATATTAACTTTAACATGTTTTGTATTTGAGCTACGTGTCTGAATATAGCAATTACAACCGTGTGAACTAACGTTAAATTTTATGCTACAGAATTTGTCCATATATTTATTGTAATGATTTTAATTATTTTGTAATACATTTTGTTAATTAATGTTATTTCATTATTTCATTATTAAATTTTATTTTAAATTGTTTTTGTTTCCTTTTTTATTAAACAAAAACTTTAAGGAATTAACCACGTTTGTTACAATCTATATTTATAATAAAGTATTTTAGATAATATTTAAAATAGTTTTTATTTGTAAATACTACCCAGCTCCGAGTGATACTGACAATACTGCTAATAAAAACAAAATATTCAAATTTTCTTTAATATTTAACTTCATTCCACTTCTTAAACAATCCATTATATCAATATTTTTTTATACAAACAATATTATTCACTGTGTAGTAGGGTCTGCGTTCTACACAATTAATAATACCTATACTAATCAATATTTTTTGATACTGACAGTAATACTGACTGTGAACAAAAATTGAAACATTAATTTGATACTTCCATATAATTTTCTTTACTATGTTATTTTTAAAACTTGTAAATACGAAAGTTATTTATTTATTTTTACGTAGTAACTTGTTTCTGTTTTCTGTTTATTTACTCTAAATGTAATTTGTATTTTTTCCTAATGAAGACGGACGTTAAGTTTTTAATACAATAATTTCTTATTTTCTTATTTTCAATGTAACGTTCTAATAAATATATACGAAGTATTTTTTTAATAATATTTTTTAAATTAATTTTACAATTTTTTTTTATAAATAATGTAAAATTATTATGTAATTATTAGGTTTGAAATTAATGTAATAAATATATTTCAGAAAAATTATCGAGCGAAAAATTTTGTAAATATTAGTGGTACAAACTCAGGCACAATGAACTTTAATATGAATGCAAGTGGTAAAAGTAAATTTGTGAAAAGGCCTATAAGCGGACCAATTTCATACGATATTTTTAAGCTAACTACTTCATTTGTTGGCCGAGAAGACAAGCTGCTTGAAATTGATAGTAAATTTGATGACAGTAATATTGTAGTACTTTGTGGACCAGCAGGAATTGGCAAGACTGAATTAGCACGGTATTATATACAGAAGCGGAAAGAAGAATATAGTTGCAACACAATTTGGTTAAACGCCGAAAATCAAAACTCATTAAAAGAATCTTTTTATAATTTCGCTTCAAAGTTATATGAATTTAACACAAACGAAACGAATTATTCCGAAATTATTAGTGAAGTGTATAAGTATTTTCAAAAAATTCCGGTCTTGTTTATATTTGATAATGTCCCGCACATGCAAGCAGTCCGTGATTATTTGACAGTTGATGAATTTAAAATAAACACTAAAACTAACAAATTCAAGATTTTAATCACGTCACAAATGTCTAATTGGGAAAATATAAATACAGTGAAAATAGGTCCACTAAATACTAATACAGCCATCGAGCTATTATTCATGTTACTAGGATCAAACTTTTCAATTAACAAAGCAGAATTAGAATTATTAGCTGAAGCATTATATTATGTTCCTCTGGGATTGCAAATATCAGCTAGTTATTTAAAGCAAAGTTTAATTTCTAATAGCAATTTTTCGGTCATAAATTATATAAAAAGTATACGAGAAAATGACGATATACTAGATAAAGAATTCCCACCTGAAAGTAGTAATCGTTATCAGAAATCTATTTATAAGGCTCTGAAACACACGTTACTTTTAGTTGAAGAAATGAATAATAAAAGAAGTCAATTAGCTTTAAATATATTAAATACCTGTATTTATTTGCCGTATTACTGTATAAATATGGAAGATTTGTTAATATTAGAAAAAAGAGAAAATGTAAATGAAGCCTGCATTCTACTTAGTCAATATTATTTATTGTTATATTTACCCGTTAGTTTTAATATAACAAAAATATATAGTGAAACAAATACATATAATACAATAGTTCTCATAATTCATCCCTTAATTTATCGATTTCTTTTATGTAATCAGCAAGAAAACGAGACGTACATGAAATTTTATAAAAATGCTTTTGGAATTGCAACATGTAATATACATAACAACTTACATGTATTTTTAATAAGTGTTATGAAATTTACTAATTATTTAAAAAAGTTATTTAAACGCAAGAATAAAAATATAATAAAAGATATCATAGAAAAACATAAATTACTGCATAATGCTGTATGTACGTGCGAACCTAATACAATAAAAGTGCTTTTCGAATACAATGCCGATCCAAATTTACTGTTAAATTCTATTTCAGAAGAAACACCACTTTGCATCGCAATTTTAATATATACAGACAGCAATAATGTAACAATAAAAGAATGTATAAAACTATTAATTGAAAATGGAGCTAAATTAAAAAATATAAATAAGAAAAAACAAAGCGCATTACATTTAGCAGCACGTAAAAGAAATGTAAAATTGTTAAAGTATTTTCGTGAAGAGTATATGGTAGATCCAAATATTCAAGATATTGATGGTTTCACACCACTACATGCTATATTTTTTCATAATATAAAACTCACAGATGTTGAATGTTGCAAAATCTGTATCATATACTTAACAGAACATGGTGCTGATATCAATATTAACACTAATATTGGTGACAATATATTACATTTAGCCTCAAATTGCCATAGTTCTGAATTAATAAATTACATTATAGCAAAGTTTCAAATTGATGTAAATATTAAAGATATTTATGGTTTGACTCCATTTCTAATTGCACTTAATAAAAAAATAAATCCAGACGATGTGGAACAATGCAAAAAAACGATTCAATGTTTATTACAACATCAAGCTAATTTCAATATAACAGATAACTATGGCTGGACTTTACTTCACTGGGCCGCAGCTCAACGAAGCTTTGAGTTAATAGATTTTATTATAAAAACGTTAAAAATTGATATTAATATTAAAGATATTAGTGGTCGTACTCCATTGCATGCTATATTTGATCAGAAAATAAATCCTGAAGAAATAAATCAATGCAAAGAATCCATTGAAAGTTTATTGCAACACAAAGCTAATTTCAATATAACAGATAGCAATGGCTGGACTTTACTTCACTGGGCAGCATCTGGACGAAGTCCTGAGTTAATAAATTTTATTATAAAAACGTTAAAAATTGATATTAATATTAAAGATATTAGTGGTCGTACTCCATTGCATGCTATATTTGATCAGAAAATAAATCCTGAAGAAATAAATCAATGCAAAGAATCCATTGAACGTTTATTGCAACACAAAGCTAATTTCAATTTAACAGATGTCAATGGCTGGACTTTACTTCACTGGGCCGCAGCTCGGCGAAGTCCTGAGTTAATAAATTTTATTATAAAAACGTTAAAAATTGATATTAATATTAAAAATATTCGTGGTCATACTCCATTACATGCTATATTTAATGAGAAAATAAATTCTGAAGAAATAAATCAATGCAAAAAATCAATTCAAAGTTTATTACAACATCAAGCTAATTTCAATGTAACAGATAACAATAGCAGGACTTTACTTCACTGGGCCGCAGCTCGACGAAGTCCTGAGTTAATAAATTTTATTATAAAAACGTTAAAAATTGATATTAATATTAAAGATATTCGTGGTCGCACTCTATTGCATGCTATATTTGATGGAAAAATAAATCCTGAAGAAATAAATCAATGCAAAGAATCCATTGAAAGTTTATTACAACACAAAGCTAATTTCAATATAACAGATGACAATGGCTTGACTTTACTTCACTGGGCCGCAGCACGACGAAGTTCCGAGTTAATAAATTTTATTATAAAAACGTTAAAAGTTGATATTAATATTAAAGATATTCGTGGTTGTACTCCATTGCATGTTATATTTAATGAGAAAATAAATCCTGAAGAAATAAATCAATGCAAAGAATCTATTGAACGTTTATTGCAACACAAAGCTAATTTCAATATAACAGATGGCGATGGCTGGACTTTACTTCACTCGGCCGCAACTCGACGAAGTCCTGAGTTAATAAATTTTATTATAAAAACGTTAAAAATTGATGTTAATATTAAAGATATTTGTGGTCGTACTCCATTGCATGCTATATTTAATGAGAAAATAAATCCTGAAGAAATAAATCAATGCAAAAAATCGATTCAAAGTTTATTGCAACACAAAGCTAATTTCAATATAACAGATGTCAATGGCTGGACTTTACTTCACTGGGCCGCAGCTCGACGAAGTCCTGAGTTAATAAATTTTATTATAAAAAAGTTAAAAATTGATATTGATGTTAAAGATATTCGTGGTCGTACTCCATTGCATGCTATATTTAAATTTAAAATAAATACCGAAAATGTTAAACGATGTAAAGAATCCATGTATTGTTTATTTCAACATAAAGCAAACTTAAATACAATCGATTATTCCGGTTACACAATACTTCATTTGGCTGTTATTCGTTTTAATTTGGAGTTAATAAAATTCCTAATCGAGAAATGTAATATGAATCCTAATTCTCAAAATAATTTTGGTCTTAATGTGTTATTGTTTTTATTTTCAATCAAAATAAATGACGAAGATGAAGAAATATGCAAAGAGTGTATTACTTACCTTGTTCAGAATAAGACAAATATTCATTCAAAAGACATTTTTGGTAATACGATGTTATTCTATGTTGCAAAGTTCAATTTTCAATTACTTTCTTATTTAATGAAGGAATATAATTTGATACCAACTATTACTATAGATGAATCAGTTTTTCTAATGTTAGACGATAATAAACCGTAAATAAATATAAATTGTGATATTAATGTAATTTGAAATATTATGTGATTTGTATGTGATAATATCAACTTTGTCTAACCAACTGCTAGCTAGTTATTATTTTGTTAATACAATAAATAATTCAATAATTATTTGTTTTTCAATTGCATAAGTTGGACAAGTTTTAGTTTATTTATTATTTATTAATTATAATTTAAATTATTAATGTAATTTATATTATTAAGATTTATTCCAATATTCTGCAAAGATTGCACTAGAATAAATGTATATTAAAATAAAACGAGTTTAGGTTGATGATGATGTACGTAGGGTACATTAAAACGTCGATTTACTAATAAATATTAATGAAGAACTGTATCCTAAAGCCGTTTTATTTTAATATAATTAGTTCTGAAAGATTTCTTACTATGTTATATGTATATTATTATTATTAAAAGATCTGATTACTTTAAAAATTAACATGTAATTATTGTTTCTGTTATTGATAAATTTCAATTAATTTTACATTTTTGTAAAAATATTTTTAAACATTAAAGCCTGGTTTCTCGATCGTTGGTTAAATTTATGATTAATTAAACTAAAGATTAAAGTGGATAACCACTACTTAACATTAATCTTAAACTGGCTGCAAGTCGAGAAAAAATTTTACATTTAATTAGTCTTAAGATTAAACTTCAGTGTTAGCTTAAATTAAGATAGAAAAACCGGGCTGTAGTGTAATTTTGTTATTATAATAAACAGTGTGATGTTTTACCAACACATTTATCTGTATTTACTTTATTTATTTAATTTTTTTTGTTAATTTTATTTGAATAATTATATTTATAGAAGATGTTCGTTTGAAAGATTGATATTTTTTGTCGATTTAAATTTCGAGAAACTGTCATTAGGAACATTTAAGTATTACAAAATACGAATGATTAAATACAATAAAACCATGCAAGTACGTATTATTATTATTAAAATATATACATATATATATATATATTTAAAATTTTTAATAAATAATTATTAAATAGTATTATTATTAAATGTTGTGCTATTTTAAAATATAGTCATTTTAATTTGATAATTATTAAAATTTAAACAATATTGTAGCTGAGAAACGAACCTTGGGTAACGAGATTCGTAGCTGGATGATAAACCAGCACTCTGTACCAATGTACCAAAGTAGCAAAACAACTGACAACTTGCAATATGTCGTAAGAAGAAATGTTATCAAAAAATTTATTTAAAATGTATTTTTTAAATAATGATACATATTTGAATGGTTTAATGATAATAATTTCTCTAAATTCAACTCTAGAAAGAAATATTTTGAATATTGTCAGCTTAGCAAACGAACAATGTGTATATTTAATATTACAATATTAAGCTCTGTTTCAATATAAAATATATATTTTTCGACATGTTATGGCTATTGCTTTTATTTTTGTATTTTTCATATTTTTTTAACACTGATATTTCTTTTTCAAAAAAGTCATAGTTTGTAAACTTTAATATTTAACTGTAAACTGACATAACTTTCAATAAAAAGAAATAAAATAAAATGTTGTAATCTATTATTTATTATTAAACTTTTATTATTCATTCTCGTATCCAGTATTTTCTCACATTAGATGTTCATTATCTAAGAATGGCCGCTTGGATCGTGAAATTGAAAGAAGAATTATTGCTGGTTGTAAGGTTTAGATACTTTTTCTAGAAATGTAAATGTACTCAAAGCAGCTACCCCCGTTTGAGTGTATAGAATGATGTTTTGGTGTCTACGTTGATGTTAGTTAATGTAGGATTTGGCTGCAAAACCATAAAAGAAAAATTACTGCTGTGAAAATGAGGTTTTTGCGTGGGGTATGTGGTGTAACTAGGAGGAATCGAGTACAAAATAGATTAGTGTATGATAAGTGTAAAATTGAAAAAAATGTTAGAGCAAAAGTTGCGGTCTAATAAATGTTAGGTTAAAAAAATTTATATGAATGATTTTGAAACTAAATGTTTGCATGGACGTCCGATGAGTAGATGGAGTGGTATAATTAAGGAAGTGGCTTGCGTGAGTAAAAGTTTCCAAATAGTAGCAATAGAAGATCATGTATGAGAAACGTAGGTTAGATAAATATGATTGAAGCTAAAGTTGCTTGTCTGGATAGGGATGTTTGGAGGAAACTGATTTCGGGGGAGTGAAAAGAGTTTGTGCTACAACCTTTTGAATATATGATGTAATTGTGTATGTATTTATGTATATATATATATATATATATATATATATATATATATATATATTATGTTCCACACTTGGTTTCTAATTTAAATTATTATACACAGAGTTATGACTAATCTAGATCAAAATGTAGCACCTTTAATTTGATCTAAATTATATACAAATTATCATAAGCTCACTTGCATTGCAAGTTATAACATTTCGTTATATTAGTGTCTAGATGTTGTATTTTGAGAGATAATATGTAGTTTTGAATCATTATTATATCTAAAAGAAATCATGAAATGAAATTCAAGCTCAAAGAACTAATATTTCACTCCTGCACTAGATATTAATATCACACTAATTATATAAATAAATTATTTGTTTCACATTATCTGTTTTGTAAAATAAAACAAATATAGGTACATATTTTTTAATTAAAATAGAAATAAAATAAAATTATCAATTTTTTTAATAAATTGAATACTTTGGAACCATGTTACTTATTTTATTTATCGTTATTAAAAAATATAAGAAATAATCTTCATTATGATCTAAAAAAAAAAAATGATCATAAATTTCTGATCTAATCTAAAACAAAAAAATTCGATTGTAGAAATTGATCTATGATCTAATCTAGAACATATTAACTGTGAAAATTTTGATCTAAATCCTTTTCTAATTTTTTTCACTTCTACTGTTTTCCGGAACTCTTTCTTCCCCACTTTTATAGTTCCAAACTTACTATTGCTGCGCTATATATTATTTTAATAATAATGAGAACAATTTAATTGTTTATACCTGCATACATTAACATAAAACAAATCTATAGTTTGATTATCGTAAGTTCCGTAATGGTAAGTTCATAAGTTCTGTAAAAAGTTACTAAATCGAGGACATTATCACTGAGCACGTTTACAAGAGCACATAATTATTATCTTTTTAAAATATTATGCAAGCTGTGAATAAAATAATGTAATTATATAATGGGTATTAAATAAAATATAAATTGAATTACTAAATAAATACTAAATTAGTCTTAAAAATGATGGACTTTTTTTAGATATTTCAAAAGAAAACGATAAAAATTTAAACATCAAGCAAAACTAATACACAAAAACAAATGATTGTTTTATCATTTTTATTTAGCATAAAAACTCGTTGTTGCCAACTATAGCAAAAATAAATGTGAATGTAAAAATATTATTGAATATAATTTTAATACTTATTTGTTTGTAAATATAACAAAATATCACAGTCACAGATAAATAAGTTTACTACATTAAATTTTGATTTTAAACTATTTAAATACTAATTATATAAAATTATATGCAAATATAATTACTAAATGTATTAGGTACAGATACTTTTGCGTTATCAGGTTTGTCATCATCATGATGACGTACAACGGAACTTACAAAATCGGGCTATAAGGTAATTATAGTTTTATTCTTTATAATTTAATTTTTTTTATAATATACGTTCTATAAAATAAAAATTTAATTATTAAATAAATAATAAATTAATAAATTAATAAAAAAAATGAAAACGTCAAGCAACACAAATAAAAAAACCTGTATAAATGATTTGTCAATATAAAACTACGTAGACAAAAACTACAACACAAAAACAAATTATTGTTTTTTTTATTACTTTTTAAATGTAAACGGGCAATTTAGCAAAAATAATCATTGTTGCCAAGTATAGCAAAAACAAATACAAATATCAAAATATTATCGTATATAATTAGTACTTATTTGTTTGTAAATATAACAAAATATCATTGATAAACAAATTGACTACATGAAATTTTAAATTTAAAAAATAATAATTTGCAAATACATTTCCAAAAATATATTATATACAGATACTTTTGTGTTATTAGGTTTGTTACTAACATAATGACGAATAACCCCTAGACTTAGGTATAGGGGGGACACAAGTTACGCCTATACTAAAGCATTGAAATAAATTGTCGAAAGATCTATAGTAGTTAAGGTACAAAATCGCTTGTCTCAATCAGCTGTTTTTAGAACGATAATGTTCCTTTATAGTTAGTCAAATATTTATTATAAATGTAGGTTGTAAAAATTCATGAAAAACATATATTTTCATATATAAAATATTATGTTTTTCATAAATGTGTGTTTCTTAATAAATAATAACATTTTTTGTTGTTTTTATTTTTTTATTAATTTATTATCATTAAATTCTAGATTTGTCAGAAACTGCATATTCGACCAAAGAAACATTAATTCTCGCAAATCTCAAAACAAATATAAATAATAGACAGTCAAATATTTATTATAAATGTAGATTGAAAAAATTTATGAAAAACATACATTTTCATATATAAAATTGTATGTTTTTTAGATATAATTAAGAGTGTTGATATTTACTTTGATTGAAAATATAAAATACATTAAATTATGCAATATATGAAAACCTATACAAGGCCCTGTGGACAGTTTCAAAACAACCAAACAAATTCTTCCTCGTTTCGGCAGACACAATGCAATGCCTCTATTCAGAATGTATCAATCTCTCATTTCATTTACTAATTAGGGACTGTCTCCGTTGCCGTCAACGGCAACCTAGTATTTTATGAATCGTTGCCGGCAGTCGCCATTTTGAATATTTACGAATAGAAGTCGCCGCGAAAATATAAATTTTAAAATTATTTATAAATTTATTTTAACCAGGTATCCAGGTTTGGAATTTTCCTAAACCTATCAAAAATTACAGAATAGCCTAAATAATATAGAAAAAAAAATTATAGAATTTTTAAAAAATACTGCACGATTTTTTTAATAACAGCCAGGATAACAGCACTGATGTGACAACGAAAAAATTTCATTTAAATTTTTAAAAATTTAAAAAACATATATTTATACAATATTCATATTCAGCATCGATAGACTTAATATTTTTGGACCCTCGTAAACTAGCCTTAAATATTAAAGTATTAGTACCAAAATCTTATTGACTTTTTGAGTTATTGTCATATATAACGTCAAAAATCAAAACACAGTCACGTACAATTATGTGTCTACTTACATACTAAAATAAAACTGTTCAAAAATTATGAATATGTTTTTTTTATTATCACAATAGGTAAATTAAATAGGTATAAATCATGTTGTACACGCTCAAAAAAAGTCACAAGATGTATATTCTAAGTATAAGCATTGGAAAAAATAAAACATGCGGAATAATAATAACTATATCAACATAAACATAAAAAATCACATATTATTCGGAACAGTAGTAATAAAGTATTTGATAAATTTAAACCTATTGCAGGATTTATATATTTTTTTTTATTTCTCTTTTTCTTTTCAATCCAATTACTGTGTTCCCGTAACGTTTTGGCCTGCCTCTAGCTTTCACATCGGGTATTTTTATATGGTTTAAATCAATATTATTTAAATATTGGTCATTTTTAAAATAATTATGTTCGTTAACAACTTCAGCAAAATATTCATTATTTAGTTCGTCATTGTTTTGTTCATAATCAGAGTCGCATGTATCTATACATCTACTCTGCTGAGCATTATCATATTCTACTTCAAGTATTTGTGTAACATTATAGTTAATTAATGTTTCATCTGCATCTTTATCATTGTTGTCGGGTTCAGGATATTCCTCGTCATTATTAGACCATTTTTTCACAAGGTTTTTTATAATTTCCAGTCTTTTATAAAAAATGGTGGAAGAAACTTCAGAACTTAGTTTTGAAAGTTTAAGGCATTCATCATTCATTAGTTTGAATTTTTGATGGTTTGTTAGTGCCCTTTTTTTGTCCACACTATTTTCGGTCCTACTTATGCTCAGCTGGTTAGTATGCGTTTCTTCAGTGTTAAAAAAAAGATGTTCTGCTTTAAAGTAATTTCTAGTCCACCTGCTTAAACAAATATCTTTATCAAAAAGAGGTAAGTTCATTACGGAACGATATTTAAAAATATGTCTACAAGGTAGCCCCATGGACGATGAAAATAAACACTGACAGGTTTTGTCCGATACTTCCAACAAACCTTCTGAAGTAGGAGCTAGGCATTTGTTTTCATCAATTAATTGAAAATTGCTACAATCTTTCATATAACTTATCTGTTGCTGAACTTTTTCAAAGGCATAATTTGTTAAATAATTTTTATATAAATATTCCGCAGAATTTTCCGGGAGCAAATTTGTAGACACTTTATGAAATTGAATTGAATTGCTTATATGTCGGTTGACCCTGGTTGAATTGATGCAAATAAAGAAGTTTTTGATGAATTCCTCTAAATTAGAATATCTTAATATTACTGATTTCAATTGTTTATTTAAATTTTCTAGTTTATTATTTGTTTTATTTAAAAACGATCTATTGTTACATGTGAGGTACAAGACCCATTGTTCCTTTATTGGATGCCAGTTTTTTTCATAATAATCACTTACAATTTTAGGCACTGAAGTTTTCATTTTTTTAAATTCTTCTTCATATACACCTTCTGATGTTGAATACGCTAATTTTGTTAAAAACTGTCTTGCTGTTTCACATTCTTCGTTACTAATATTCATATTTTTTTGGCTAACTTGTCTATTAAAAATTTGCAGGGTGTGAAATAAACAAATTTGGAGAGATGCATCAGGAAAATTTTTTTTAAAAGAGAGTCTTTCTTTACTCTCTTTGTCTGACATAATCACTTTGATATTTACCGTATTCGGATTGAATTTTTTGAATTGTTTAATAAACCAGTCTATTGTTTCTTCATTCTCATTTAATAATATCCCTGCAGCAACTACAACCCCATTTCCTTCAGAATCTTCTACCATAATTAAATATGTTGCCGCTTTGCTTGCGTGAAGACAATAAGTTCCATCAACAAATATTATTTCAGGATAAACAGCAAATATTTTCTTCATTTCTACGTCTTGAAAATATAAACATAAAAGATTTTGTTCGCTATCACAGAGCACATCGACATCACAGTTATAAATATTTTTTAAAATGTCTACACAATCAGAAAATCCTTTTTTACATTCTGGTTTTCAATTAAGGTTTGATAAATCTTTCAGTGTAATTAAACATCCTGTATGTTCTATAATCTTATTTTGAATAATTTTCTTATTACCTCGCGCTTGCAGTGCTTGCTGAGATGATACTTTAATTTCTGCTGGCAAATTTAATCGTTGATGTGGTAGCGTATTAAATAAGGTTTTTGAAACAGTGTGGTTGTGTTCTTCATTTATTTCCTGAAGTTGTAAATATTTTCCACATGAACTTAATTTAAGAAACATTCCTGCTGGACAACCTTGTTTAAAAGTTAACGTTCTTTTCTTAAAATTTTTTGCTACGTGTTGTCTACCTCCTTTGATGCATGCAATACGTAAATTATAGTATTTCAAATTGGTGCTGGCTTGAGCCGCAACACCATTTGGAAATCTATTTAACTGAGTTTTTAATGTTCTACAATCTCGTATCCAATAGTTATTGAAAGTAGCTTTCTCATATTCACGAAGCTTTGATTGAAATTGCTCAAAGCTTTCAAATTTATCTCCAACTTTAAACATCTTAAAAAATAAAATAATAATAATGATAATGATAATAATAATAATATAAGTATTATGGTATTTAAATTTGTTACCTGTAAGCTATATACAGGGTGTAACAGAATAACTATTCCTAATTTTAACTGGAGTATCCTGGGCTCAGAATATGAAGATTTAATGCAAATCACTGAGATAAAATGTGGCTCCTTACTGAGCTACAGGGTGTTTTATATAAAAATTTAAAAACGATTTTTGCCCAGTACTTTAAAACTATTTGACGTATCCTTATCATACTTGGCAGGAAATGTAGGTACCGTTTACCATACTAAACTCTGTTAAATAAAAGATTCTGGCTACTGCCAGTGGCGTACAACAGGGGCAAGTGAGAGGTTAATCCTACCTAAATTCTACGCCACTGGCGGAATTGTCATTTTAGCACAATTTTTAGATTCTCCAATACTTGCTGTGTAAAAAACATACTCTTCCTTTGTAACGATAAAGTCACTGTTTTTCAAGATATTTAAAGTTAAACATAAGCTGCACCCTTGGGATTTTTTCAAAATTTGCTCAAAAAAATCTGAAAAAAATCAGTAAAATAGAGAAAAAAATTAACTACATAATATTTAAGTAACTTTTTCTCTAACTGATTCTGGTTTGGCTGGAAAAATTATTGAAAATTAATATTTTTTGCATTTTATTTTTTTTATTTTCAATAATTTTTACAGATAAATCAGAATGAGATAGAGAAAAAAGTTACTTAGTTATTATGTAGCTAATTTTTTTCTCTATTTTACTGAATTTTTTCAGATTTTATTGAGCAAATTTTGAAAAAATCTCAAGGGTGCAGCTTATGTTTAACTTTAAATATCTCGAAAAACAGTGACTTTATCGTTACAAAGGAAGAGTATGTTTTCTACACAGCAAGTATTGGAGAATCGAAAAATTGTGTTAAAATGACAATTCCGCCAGTGGCGTAGAATTTAGGAAGGATCAACCTCTCACTTGCCCCTGTTGTACGCCACTGGCAGTAGCCAGAAACTTTTATTTAACATAATTTAGTATGGTGTACGGTACCTACATTTCCTGCCAAGTATGATAAGGATACGTCAAATAGTTTTAAAGTACTGGGCAAAAATCGTTTTTAAATTTTTATATAAAACACCCTGTAGCTCAGTAAGGAGCCACATTTTATCTCAGTGATTTGCATTAAATCTTCATATTCTGAGCCCAGGATACTCCAGTTAAAATTAGGAATAGTTATTCTGTTACACCCTGTATAGTGATGGTTTTTGTTAACTTCTTTCTAGAAATAAAGGTTAATCAACGTTATTCGTCAATTATATTCACTTTAAGCTAAATTTCGCAAGTAACATTACCTTAAAATTTCATGAATTCGCTATGTGAAAATTTTACACCGAAGTCGCGCTATATCAGTTTATTTGAAAATACCTGAACAGGTAAAAAACCGCGAAAGCATACAGCTCGCTACTATAAAGTTCAATCGCTTAGTTATCCATGTGGCCGATAGTTAGCAATACAGTATGTGCCGGCAAAATACTAGGTTGCCGTTGACGGCAATGGAGACAGTCCCTACTAATTATTGTTTTGACTTCGTCCAGCACACACACACATACGTAAGGCGGTTTTCCGCGTTGTCATCAAATGTGCTGACGGCTCCTCGCTCTGACATATACATTACACATACTATTCTTCAACTGTTAGTAACTGACAAAGTTAGTTGACATTTATTTTTATTTATTGTTTAGTTTCGTTTAGAACGCTTGAAGAAAAAATAGCATGTTACTCAAGGCCCAGATTTGCTTGGCCACGGCTCTGCTTTGATCGCAAATATCTGAATTCAATACAATAAAGATCGCTTTCTACTCCTTGTAATACAATTTACTATTTTTAATCTTTACAGAGTTGAACGTGCATCAGTAGCGAATCCTCTATTTTTTATTTATAGAATATCGTTTTACTATTTTGCTCTAACGGGATTTTTTTATAACAATATTAGTTGCTATTCCTATAAGTTAGTATACAAACAAAAATAGCAAGAGAAAATTACTGAGTCCTAACTGTACATAAAATATTTGCGAAAAACTACAAAAACAAACAAAATATTAAAGAATTAGAGAAATTAAATCAAATCTGTTTTTTATAATGTGTTCAGTATTTTATTGTATTTGTATTTCAATAAATAGGTATTTTTTTACATATTGTGTTGATTGATATTACCAGTATCAGTATATTTTAATTATTAATAATATTAAATAAAAAATAAGTAATCTTATCAAAAAGATAAGAAAATTTATCATCGTGTATTTTATATGAAAGAAATCAATTTTAATTCGAATTTCTTAATACATATGTAGATATATTCAACGAACATAATTTTGTATTTTATATATATATATATATATATATATATATATCGTGTCCCGTCAAAAGCGCCCCGACATAAGCGCCCCGACATAAGCGCCCCGACATAAGCGCTACCGACATTTGCGCTACACGACAAAAGCGCCTCCCGACAAAAGCGCTTCAGATAATAAAAATAAAAAAATGTGTGCTTATATATGGTTTTATATATATATATATATATATATATATATATATATATATATATATATATATATATATATATATATATATATATATACATAACCGTCACTGGTTTGTTGATGGAACATTTAAAGTTTCACCAAATATATTTTACCAAGTGTTCACTGTTCATGCACTGGTAGACAATCGTGCTTTACCATTATTTTATTTTTTGATGCAAGATAAACGGGAAGAAACATATGTTCGTGTTTTTCGAAAATTACTCGACATGAAAGACACTTTACAGCCACTGAGTGTTATGTGTGATTTTGAGAAAGCAATCCAGAATGCATTATCTGCAGTATTCGGAGAACATCTAGCGACGGGTTGTTTTTTTCATTTGGGCCAGAGCTTATGGCGCAAAATTCAAGGGTTAAACTTAACAAACCTGTACCTTAACGATTATAATTTTCGTCTCCATACAAAAATGATGTTATCGTTAAGTTTTGTGCCCATTGACAATGTTGTAGCTGCATACGAAATCTTAGTTGACCAGTGTCCACAGGAAATGGATAGCATATTAAATTATTGGGAAGATACGTACATCGGTAGATTAAGAAGAAATCGCAGATTGGAACCATTGTTTCCCATAAACGTGTGGAATAATTATGATAGAGTGATTAGTGATTTACCAAGAACTAATAATTCTGTAGAAGGATGGCATAGAGCTTTTCAACAGACAATCGACTGCCACCATCCATCTGTAGGTATATAAAATTATTAAACATTTTAAAACGGAACAGCATCAGGTGCAAATTAAATTAGATCGACATAATTCTGGATTTCGACAACCAGAAGCTTCTAAAAGTAAATATGTGCTAATTAATAGGCGAATTAAAACTCTAGTGCAAAATTATAATAGAATGGACCATATTAATTATTTACAAAGATTATCTCATAATTTTGAATTGTAAGTAATTGGAGAATATTTTTAACCCCTACATTTATAGTAATTACTTTTAATATTATATGTATTATTTTATAATTTAATCTGCATTTGAAATAAATAATAACAAATTATTTTTTTGACATTAGTTAAGACTATATTGTTTATCTGTAACATTTATTATTATAACTTTTATTATTATGCAATGAATATATTACTTTGTAAGCATTTGTAATACTCTACAGCAAATTATTTTTGTGACACTAGTTAAGAGTACATTTTCTAAATTTATAATTATAACTTTTATTATCGTATGATGTTTTATTTTATTCGTTTAATTAATATGATATTTGACAAATTAAATAATTTTATGAAATACATTTTTGACTTTTATTCCTAACGAACGAAATACCCTAATGCCATTATTTTAAATTTTATATTTTTTATATATACATACATAGATTAAGGTGACCAGACGTCCCACATTAGGTGGGACTGTCCCACAGTTGGGTTTCTTGTCCCACATCGAAAACTGTCCCACAAAATGTCCCACTTTGGACAATATTTTGTTTTTTGTGTGCATACAAAGGTGTTTATATAATACAGACATGTTTTGGAATTTTCAAATAAATAAATAATAATAATAATAATAATAAAATAATAATAATAAAATAATAATTAAAAATAGAACGTGTCTTTTTATCTGTCCCACATCCCAATGTAAAACATCTGGTCACTTTAACGGTACCCCGACATAAGCGCTCGCGACATAAGCGCCCCGACATAAGCGCCCCGACATAAGCGCTACAGACAATTGCGCTACCGACAATTGCGCCTCCCGACAAAAAGCGCCCCAGATAATAAAAATTTAGTATTTTTGTGTTATGGTTAAAAATATAATTATAAATATTATTTTGAATTACTATTTATTTTTTATCAGCAGAGTGGATGATATGTAAATAATATTGTATGTATTATTATTATTATTAAAATTATGTGTTTTATATATACCTATGTTAAAGTGACCAGATGTTTTACATTGGGATGTGGGACAGATAAAAAGACACGTTCTATTTTTAATTATTATTATATTATTATTTGACCACATTTTGGAAAACTCAGGGAAACAGGGAAAATACAGGGAATTTGACTCGTAGAAAATATTCAAGAAAAAACACAGGAAAAAAAATTTTTACGTTAATTT